>JBBYHH010534118.1:0-10924 GCA_038382905.1 Daphne laureola
AGATTCAGAGTGAGATCGACATCAACGACATGTTACTTTGTCATCGGACAAGTGAATTTGTTGCAAGAGAAAGTGTCATTTCTCAATGCTCTGGCGGTCGTAGGTGATTCCGGTGAAGAGGGTCACCAGATCCGTCATGAGTTGCACAGAAATAAGACAGAGGAAATGGAATGGAACTTCAACTCCTTCTATTAAAGCTGGGATGGAGGACGAATCCAGCTGATCTTCTTCTTTCATTCGGCCGGCAACGATCCACCAATCATCTACCCTTCTTCGGCCGGCAACGATGGCCCCTTACCCTACAATTCTTCCTGCTTCATTCCGGCGTGAGGTCCGACGTATTTGCTTTGTCCACAATTGATCGATTTCCTCTACTCGATGTTAGTGTCTGGCCGACAAGGCTACTCTTCCTTGTTTCTCCTTGGGTGTTACCCAGATCGAGTCGTCATCGTCGTCGCTATGTGCTGCTGCCGATCACGTTCTCTTCGGGCTAGTGGTCGCGTCTCTTGAGACGCCTCACCCTTGTTGTATCTCCGTTTGATCGGATTTCTTCCCTTCCGTCTCATTTTGTCACTGGCTTATGTCGCCGACAGTATCGGATCTGTCGTGCGGCGGTCATGGCGGCTTCCTCTCACCTGTATCGGTTTGTGGTTGGCTTGGCTTGGGCTACTCCTCATCGGGGCTGCCAGGGGCCGCCTTGTTCTTGGCTGTTTGATGGCCATTCTGGTCTATGTAGAGTGGGCTTGCTCGGATCCGCCTTTTCGAATGTCTGCGTCGGATCCTCTATGACAACGCCGGTGGAGGAGGATCGAGTTCCATTTATTCTGCCTACTGTGGATTCACCCAAGAAGGTTGAGGTAAGTTGGTGGGTTCGTTGCTGGGGGGGCACTTTGGGAGGATGTTACAAATTGTTGTTTTGTTAAGGTTTTTAGGTGGTTGGCTAGCGGTGGTGGATTTTTTCAGACGTTCGATTTGGTTTGTGGCCTGATTGGACGGTTGGTATGGTGTGATGAAAAGAGCTCGTCTGGCTTTATTTACTGGCAATGAGGATGGTTTGGACCATGGTTCGACAGAGATTAGTTTAGACTCTCCCTACTTGGGGGAGTAGTTCTATTACATTCGGGTGTATGGGTTCATGGGCCATTACCATATACCCGGGACCCCCAAATGGCGGGGACCATTGACAAAGAATGGTGGTGGTACTGCTTTGATAATATGCTTCACATGGAGGTTCTTTTTTCTGACTCTTATAACTATCTGGTTCTCCTCGCAGGGGTTGAGCGCTCTCGAGCAGGTATATATCTGCTTCGTATTTATTTAGCCCACGTACCAAATTTCGATGCTGCAGACGGGAGACTCAGGAAAGCTACATGGCTTGTTGGTGACATTGGGGTGTCAGAAGATTACCAATTGCGAAGTATATTAGTCTGGTTTTGTTTCTACTATCCTATGTTATATGTGAACCTTAGTTTTGCTTTCCTTAACTATATTATTTCAACTGTTAGTTTATTTTGGTTAGTCGAAGATCTGCAGTCTATCTGTGATCTAGTTCAGCTCTGTTTAGGGCATTTGGACTCACTATTAAAAGTTTTATCTCTCTCCCGTTGTTTTCTCGATTTATGTCACCTGATTTATAATGAAAGTCATTTCCTTCACAAAAAAAAAAGTTATTAATACACTAACTTTTTGTTACAAATTATTCAAAATCCATCGTCATCTTTTTTCTTGCAAACATCACATCATTCTGAACAATATTTTAGAATAATTATTTCAAATAATTATAACACAACTATACGTGAAAAATTACACATAAATTATTTTTTTAAAAAATTAAAATTACTTTTAATAAATTGTTGCCAAAACATAGACTTTATCTTTGAGTGGAATAAATCTTTTGAAATGACGTTATCAAATCCTAAATAAGTAGGTTGGGCGTAATTAGGACATTTCGTACCACGTTGGTCGGCCATCATGTGAAATGCTTAAATCCTCAAGACAAATAAACAGATTCTAAGTAACTGTAAATAAAAATACAGTACTTGATTCTGTCAAAATAAATAAATAAATACCTTGGCTGATTTGTTGACAAAATTCTTAGAAATATTGTCCCCTGAACAAAAAAAATGTATAAAAGATTTTATTATCAAATAGTTCTCTAAATTATGTTAACTCGCGTATTTTAATCTCTAAACTATAAAACGTATCAACTCAGTCTATAAATTACTTTAATCCTTTAACTCTGTAACTTGCTCAATGAGTCTCTAATATTGTTAGTTTTTTGACAGACGAATAATCTATTTGTAAGAATTTAAAGTATTAGGTTGCAAATACTTAAGTTCAAAACTTCAAAGAGCTATAGTGACCAGTCCTGCTCATCTGTTCAACCCGACCCACCCATCAAGAAAACTCAGTGAGATGATATTTTTATTAAATCTAATAGTTTTAGTGACTTTGGGTATAGATTAGAAAGGAATAGAATCATAATAGATATTTTCTCTAATATCAACTAACATTCATATAGTCAAAGGGGTAAAGTGTTTGATAGTGCATCATTGAGAGATTACGTTGACACGTTTTATAATTTAGGGATTAAAGTGATTGAGTCAACATAATTTAGGTGACTATGTGATAATAAAACCTACTACATAAAAACAAAGGTAATCCTCAGAAAAGATAAACGGGCCCGGTTGCCAGCTAGGCTTGTCAGATCTCAGGCCCAGTTTAAGGCCCATTAAATATATCAGGCCCATAAAATCCTGAAAGCCGCTTATAAATTGACTGGATAGGTTGTTCTTGAGAGACCCTCGAGAGGCAAAACCGTAGGGACGCAGTCTTCTCCATCATCTTCCTCTCGATCCATCCTACCGTAACAGGATTTCTAGGGTTTAACAGATTTGAATCTGTATCGTCATTATCCAGATTAGAGCAAGCTGTTTGCGGTTTTGATTATCTCCTCTCTCTCTCTCTTTTTTTTTTAAAATTTTTTTGTTTAATTCTGGAGGCAAATGAAGAAACCAAAAATGGTAGAATACCTGAAAAGTTCAAGTATAATGAGATACTTCATTTGAATAGGAAGATCTGATGCCTCCTCTCCATTGAACCAATTTTGTTTTGTACTTCGTAATTACCTGGTTTTGCTTTGTTTCTTCTGTCCCTTGTTTGGTGGGCTATGTGAGTGTGGATGATGACGACAAATTTCATTACAGTTATCCCTGACTGACTGTTTGTGATGAAAACTTGTAATCTGACACACATCGGATTATTGCCAGATCGCTTTTTTGCGAAGTTCTTTCTTTTCTAGTAAATGGACGAAAGTTTCCAAAGATCTATTTGTGTTCCCTCCCAGTTCTTAAGAGCTACGGCAGGTTTCCAAAGTTTGATTTACACGCATTTTAAGAGCTCTGTTGGAGTGAAGGCTGAAGTTCGTAGGATTCTTCGTTTAATGTTCGAGTTCACTTAGAGATTGTTCGTGAGTTTAAAAAATTTAAATATTTAATTAATTAAAATAAAAAAAATTAAAGATTAAATTATAAATTATCCTAAAATTATTCTTTTGGAGTTTAATTTGATGAAGACGAGGGTGTCGGTGAGTTTCAGAGGTTGGATCTTGCTGGGTTTTGAAGAGGTGGATGAGCTTGATGAAAAAGAGAGCAATTTCATTAATTATTATTTTTTTTTATGTAATTAAAGGTGGGTTTTAAAGGCGGAAGAATGAATGGTAGTTAAGTAAATTTTGTGGGAGAATTATAAAGGAAAATGTGATTAATTTTATAAGAAAGTGTGGTCAATAGATAGAAAATAATCATAAAGTTAAAAAAAATTAAATTTTTTGACTTTAAAATGGATAATGATATATAAATTAAAATTATAAAATTACTAGCGCATTTTATTTATTTGAATTAATTGACTTGGATCCTTAAGTATTTTATATATATAAAGAATGTTGGAAAATTCACATTCATCATTCATCTATATATGTATAAAAGATAACTTTAGTTTAAGACATCATTAACATAATAACTATGCATGAATAATATATATTCCTTCAGTCTCATAGAAAAATACATTTTCTGTTTCTAAAGATTGTTTCATTTGTTTTTTTCCGTAATTTTATAGTATGAAATTTATGATTTGTTTTATTAATATTTAGTCACAGAAACTCAAATATGAACATATTTGTGTCATAATTTGATATCTAAATTTTTAAATATATTTTTTTTTAATTTTTTTAGTGTTTATATTTATTTAAATTTGAGTAAAATATTGAATTTTAAAATAATTAAGTTAAATGGGACTAAGTTCAATTAAAAAAACATCCCAATAATTAAGTCTAATGTAATTTACTTTGTTTATAATGTTGATAATAAAAAATGCTACATTTGTTCTAATAATTATCTATATCATGTTTTTCTTTAAAAAAAAAAAAATATTGCATGTGTATAAAGTAGAATATCAAATTATCATTTGTATAAAAATATCAAATTATTATTTGTATATGAAAGCCTTAAATTTATAATTTAAAGTGATATAAAAGTAATTATAAATTAAATGATGAAATATTAGTATTAAAATACTTTTGGTACTTGCTAGGTAATATAAAGACCATATTTTATCTTTATCATTCTTTTAGATTGTATAAATTATTTGACGGATTAACTAGTTATATTTTGTAAATTTTAAAGATTAAATCATACTGAGTTTGAAGAACTTAACTCATACGGATCATCGAAATAGAGCTATTAGTTCATTTTGACCTAAATTTATTAAGGAAAAGTTTCTATAAAAAAAGTGGTTAATTTTGTGAGACAATTATAAAAGGAAAGTGGAAAATGTGGTTAATTTTATGAGATGGGTGGAGTACATCAATACATTTACTGTTCCTTATCAAATCAGCTCAAGGGGACTATCATAACACTACCTAAAAAGCTATTGACTAATGAACCCTAAGCAAAGCGGTACATAAAGACCTCAAAAACTATTCAAATTGATGAAATCAATACAAATGTTCGGTTACAGCAGAAGTTGAGGCCAAGTCCCAAGTCCTTCACATTAGCTGCTACACATCAGTTACATTGATCTCCATAAGCAATATGAACAGAGTAGAAATAACCTGTGACTACATCAGTAGGACCTGATAACAAGGAGCAGCATAACTAGCCAGAGTTCCTGGATAATCACTGTCTCATGGGATCATGGATGTTACTTGATTGTGATGTACCGGTTTGTTCCATGCCTTGCCCAGTGGTCCTTAAGGTCAATGGGGTTTGAAAAATCATGGCCTTCTGTTGCCAGTCGATTCATTAGCTTGATGAAAGCGCTTCCACTCATCTTTCTCCCACCAATTCTGGCATGCTTTTTGTTGGGAACTGCTGGTAGAGGATACATTGATATTGTTGTTGTGCAACATGCAGATTGCCACCCTCCATTCCCCCATTTGTAGCATTGCCTCAATACCCCTGTGCAGGAGCAGACAGGTGGTGGCATGGTTGAGTCATCGAAAACGACTTGATTCAACCCCAGGACTTGGCCCTTCCAGTCAGACTTTGATGCTGCAGGCTGCTTCTCACCACTGGGACTTCTGTCATTTACATTCTTCCATTCCGGTGGAATATCAAACATCATCCGATTCAGGTCTTCACTCTCCATCTTCACCTTCTTTGGAGGTTTGGCGGTCTTCTTATTAAGCTCAACTGCCTGAGCATCTTTGGGTCTTCTGCCCCGTTTTGGCTTGGCAACATCAGGAGGACAGCCGATTGCATCACTGCGGTGCACTTCCCGTTCCCGTGCATTGCAAGCTTTGTTCACATTAGTTTGGCGGTGTAGGCTTTGATGTGGATGTTGCATATGCTTGACACCTTGTGAGACATTGGATCCTGATGGATAAGATGGAGTATTGCCGCTGGAGAATGAATTCTCTCGATACTGAAGGTTTGCAATGGCATTCTCACGTTCTAAAACAGCACTATTTCGCTCTGCGATTGCTGCATCCCGCAGCAGAAATGCCATGTCTCTCTCTGCAATAGCTGCCTTTTTCTCAGAGAGTGCCATGTTCCTCTCCTGTATAGCTGCATCTCTTTCAGCCATGATGGTCATAATCTGCTTCATCGATGGTGGATGCATAAGCCACTACACAAACAACAGTTGCAGAATTTGATTCAGATAATAACAAAAGAAAGACGCTTACTTTATATCTCTGTATCAAAAGTGTTTTTTTCTTTTATAATCCATGGCAGTTTAACGAATTTACCTGGCCCTGCACTGCTCTATACTGATCTGCTTTGTGTCTTCCATTTTCTCGATGCCCAGAGTCATCCATCTGAGATCTAGAGCTAGAGATAACTATATCACAGAAGATCTCCTTAGTCTGTATCAATGTGACTCAGTAAATGAAGCACTATAACATTCCTGAGATCATGATGATCCTTTCAGACCATCATGAGGGAGACAAGTGGTTCAGATTTTATCACATAAGATAGATGATCTCCTTACTAATCAATGTGGGTCAATGAATTAAGCATCAACACTTCTTGAGATCATGATCCTTTTCAACCCAAAGCTGAGAAAACAAGTTGTTCAGACTTTACCACAGCATTTACCTGAAAAATATTGTGACAAAGAATAATTCTCTATTATCAACTTATGGAGCAAGAGCAGGGGAACATTAGTAAGTAGTGAGGTACCAGAAGGGCAGATAAGCAATGAAAAGCATCATTCAGTAAATCATCTGCAACCACTTCAACAAAGGTTAACCTAATAACCAATATGTACATGCAGCAAGAGAGGGAAAAACTAAAAACAGATGACCAATGCTAAACATGCACTGATGAACCACTACATGATACATAACATAAGAGAGTTGGGAAGTAACTAAAACCTAGTCTCTCTCAGTTAGAGAATGTAGAAAACCTCGCACCAATCAGTGAAGTGACACATGATTGACAATGCAAAACGTTTCAGAAGATCACTGATGCTTAAGCTAACAACGTTTCTTTCACTGCTTCCTCTTTCTCTTGCTGGGAAAGATTTACCAGGTATCACAAATTTCCTACATGAACCAACAACAAACAGCAGAATCAACATATATATAAGAAAGAAACTAAATGATCCAAAATTAAACCACCTCTGGAATCCCAGAAATTGGACAAGAGGAACCAACCAGTCACAATCATAACTTGTAAATCATTTTCCTTAAAAACATGAGAAAGATTCAAAATTTGGGGAAGAAAGTCAAAAGCAAAAGCAAATCATGGCCTCAACGCGAGCTGACTTGCCAAAAGAAAGAGGCAACTGTTGAGATAAAGAAAAGCTAATTAAGAACATTTCAGTTGCAAAGCTCCGAAATTCCGATCGGAAAACATGGAATCCGGCGACCAAACATCGGACCGAATGAAGTAGTGAAGAGACTCGATCGGAATGGAATTGAATCCGCAGCTTACTTACCGAGTTGGAGGTGAAGAGAGCGAAAATGTGAGAAGTAGAAACCCTAACTCGGAGATTAAACAGTGACAGTGGGGAGAAGGGAAAAAGGAACAAAATTTTGGTGCTTTTTAATGTCTTCCACCAGACTTGGTGGCAGTCTCAGTCTGCGATTTTTCTCCTCATTTTTTACTCTTTTTGCTTCTTTCTCTTCTTTTTTCTTAACGAACATCACCTACGGCTCCCCAAAGATTGGAATAATTTTAAAAAAGACCCAATGTTTCTAGAAATCGGCACTTAGACCCCTGTCTGTCAACTTTGTTGAGAATGTGACTTTTACAATTTCAGAGGTTCTGTTGCACTACTCTGTTCCTTGAGTCTTGAAGGATGAACCCAAGTGTTTGACTAACCAATTGATAAAGAGAAGACTAAAAGGGTATATCTCTTTGGAAAAGGGGGGTGTATCGTGTAATAAATCTCAAACCTGAGCTGCTGTCTTATCATTGAGAGTACTCCAACATTATAAAATCTTTTTGATAGGACAAAGTTATGGAGGTATTTCCATGTCATGGACTTTCCTGAATCCGTTTTCTTCTAACGTGCTATGTCAGAAAAATAAATAAACAAAGCATTCATTTGTTCAAAATTAGTTTACTTTCCCATCCGCGTCCCGCGACCTGGATAATGGAAGTAAAAAGATAAAATGATGAATGTAAATTTTTAAAATTTAAATATATTTTTTTTATGAGCATACTGAAAAAATTATTGTTAAATATTGTGACGAGTTTTTCATGTAATAATTGATATAAATAAATATTATAAAAGAAATTATATTAATTAGATATTTTGACTTTTGTACCACAATCTATTTTATGATAAGTAACTACAATTTTTAAATTTTATCGACTGATACAGAATTTTCATATTTATTTAGGTGTTTGAGGCAGAAAATTTTAAATTTTAGCTAAATATTCTTATGTTAAATGATTGAAATTGTATGCAAACATTATAAAAGAAAATGATTATTTACGTAATTAAGAGAAATAATGACACGTGATATGTGTAAATTTTTTAACAAAATATAATAATATTTTTTAACGTCTAAAGAATAAAAGTGATTAATCATTATATTCAATTAAAAACGGCTAAAGTTCAAATACATAAATCATAAAAACAAATGATTATAGAAAAAGCGAAAAAACCATAAAAATAAATGATACATTAAAAAAAAATGATTAAAGTTGTACGATGGTTGCAAAATTATATGCACAAAATCATTTATAAATAATGCGAGGGATTTTTTTTATAATATTTAAAATAATAAGAGGATAATATATTATATTAAATATAAAAATTCAGGAGTCAATATGCAAAAACCATAAAAAGAAAGTGGTACATGTGAGCATATAAGCTCAGTTCAGGGTAGGAAAGAAATTTATTTCTAAAAATTTTTATCCAATTTTTTCAATTTCCAATATATTTAACAATCTTAAATCCTTCACTTCTCTATAAAATAATATTTTCCTCAAATTTCTCCTCACACACATTTTATCCATTAATCAAAACACACCATTCCAAATTTCTCATAAAAAAAATCCACTTCCCCTGAACTGAGCCATAGAAAAAAAAAAAACAAAACGCAAGAAATCTCACAAAACGACAAAAATATTACTATTCATAACATCAACAAATCTTATAATGTATAATTTGAGGATAAGTTTTAGAAAAATGTTATGTAAACATTCTTAAGAATACTTGAAGTAATAAATAAAACAATTGGCTAAGATTTCTAATACTCCCTTAAAAAAAAAGAAAGTGTTTTTGCAACTAATTTATAGCTCAGGTTACAACATTTCAGTCCTCCCACTGAGTAATTGAACAAACAACATGAAATTTCATTCGCATACAAATACTCCAGCACTTCTGCAAGTTTCAACTTTCAACTGCTGCGTTAGTGAAGCTCAACATCCCCAAGCTCAAGACAAAATGACTAAAACGCAATTGCACAATGAAAAATCATTCCTTGCCCATTCAGGGAACAGACTCAACTGTGAACAGTAGCTCTAGTCACTCCTTTCTTTCTTCTCTATGCTTGATTTGCTAAGGACAAGGACACCAATCACAATGAGCATTGCACCTACAAACCACTGAAAACCAGTTATCATCGTCAAGATGTTCGAAGAGCTGCCTCTAAAAGAGAACCAATAACGCTCGATACAAGTAAAATCGGAAAACGTTCATGTTCAAAAGAAAAAAGATGCCCAAATCACTCACTCATCTAGACTTAATGCATACAATGTTCAAATGCAAATAACCCCTGCAGATCTGTAGACCTAATCTCAACACTTGGATTAGCAGTGTGAAGATCATACCATTAGTTAGCAGTACGTAAAAGGTTGCATTCCCCAACAAATATGTCATCATCATCAGCACCTTAATCCCAATTACCTTAGGATCGGTGGGGCATGAAATGAAATTTATAGAGACAACTAATTGCCAAAACTTAATTGACACTACAAAAATTTCATACTTTGATGCGGTAACTGATCTAACCTTGACGTGCAAAGGTTCCTGAAACAGGAAAAAGGCAGTGAACCCAGAAGTGAGGAAGTTAGTAGCGAAATTGGTAACAGTAGCTTGCAGAGAAGAAAGAGCTTTCAAGCTGTTAACGTAACAGCCCCACATCGTCACATTCAACAATACGACCAATCCATATCTCATAACCTGCTGGTAAAAGAGAAGGAAATCAATTGAACTTTATAACTTCGACCTGAGTTTAAATTAGGGTTCGAAAGATAAGAGAAAATTAACCTGATGATGAACGAATTTGGCAGAGACGGCGGCAAGCGCGGCGTTAAACCCAGCTGAGATTGCCCAGGCGTAACCCCTCCTCCGGCTAGCCTCCATCGCCCGTCCGAACCAAGGATCCGAGATTGAATGAATCGTTCCGCTACATAAATTGCAGAAATTAAAAGGAAAAATACAAAACTAGAAACCTCAACTATGAAACAGTTTTCAATTAAGGACCTAACTTTTATTAGGACACGTAGCCAAGATAGTATCACTTTACCGGGTCAATAGCCTCGGGCCCAAAATATTCAGTACTCATATTTTTGCAAGCCCAGAAAATTTGGACAGTTGGCATAAGAACAAGAACCCGTCCTGTTACTTATTGGACTTGGAAGATTCAGATTTATCAGCCAAGTTTTGGGGTTTCCTTTGAGAAATCTCTGAAAAAACTGAAAATTATTCGAATGGTTCATTCCATGAACAAATTATGCATCAGTTCAAAAGCACAAATGGTAAACCTGGGATGTGAAATCAGTACTAAAAAACAAAATTGTTAGGGCAATTCCTAACATAATAGTAATTCACAAAAAAGGTACAAGAAATGTACCTTGCACCATGTCGGACTTCTAGATTGAGGATCCCGGTAGTCGTCCTCCTGTACTCTCGGTTCTCGGCTCTCTTCAGTTCTCGGTTCTTGGTCCTGTGTTCACCCTGGTGG
>JBBYHH010534229.1:0-10923 GCA_038382905.1 Daphne laureola
AAATATTTCAGGAGCTTCTGCTTCTGGGCTTGCGGAGTAGTATCGCATGGCTATTAGTGTTTTTGTACCTTAGGTACAATAGCTCCTTATGTGTTCTGTGTTTAAGGTTAGAATTGATGTCTGGAAAGGAATAGCGATTCTGTATCGGTTATGGGTTACTATCTGGTAATGGTCTGAAAAGGTACATTAAGCTTATGCTAATGGTTTGTCAGTCTGTATTATATCGCAGATAGCAGCGTAGCAAAGGTTGGGCTGGGCTTTTGTCAGATATTGTTGACCCGACATCCGGATTAGCGTATGTATATTGTGATAGCTTGTAGCAGCTCTGTAGCATAGTTTGCACGATCATGTAGTCATGTAAGAACGGGAAACGAATGCTTATTGATGATTATATATATATGGATGCAATCTGTTGTTACTCCTTCCTTGGTTGTATGTTTACTTTATCAGGAAGTGCTTACCTGAGGCAGCCTTCTTTCGGAGTTTCTGGTCTGAGCGGAGCTCAGTATATCTGCTATTGTTGAGAATTCTATTTTGCAGGAACAAGAAGCGCATAAAAGGTATGTTATTGAATTCTGTAAACAGGGACCGTTAACGTGGGTATCCCACATTAAGTGTTGTGCATTACAGGTTTGATCATTTTGCTCACCGCTGCCCTCTCCGACCCCGCGATCGCTTCCTACCGGGCCGTGCGGCGAGGGGTGGGGTGACAACAGACCCCGATGGCCGTAACCTACTCGGGACATATCCGGTGGCCGCAACCAACCCGAAACATAACGTACATCCGAAGATATACCAGTCGGTAGCTGCAACTAACCGACACATACATACGCATGGATCCAGCGAAGGGGCCTAGGTTCCCCTCATAACATAACATAATACAACATACTGTCGTAAGTAATAACCTGATTGTTAGGATCAGGCGAGGGGCAAAACATAACCATAGCATAACATAAGCTGCCAGACAGATAGTACCTGCATATCACTAATCTTACCGTGTAACTAGTACCATCCCACGAGAGTCATTGGGCCCCACCCTCAACCCGAGTACTAGGCATTAACTATCCTAATATGCATAAGGAAAACCATTATTGCATATTAAGAAAATTAATCCCCTTACTTGGAACAACCGACTCCGACGTGCCAGCAAAATCTCGTAGAATAATCCGCACCGTCAGACCTATCCCGATATCCAAACATAACATGTTGAATTTTAGTTTATAACTAAAATTCCATACTTAACATACTTATCCAATCATAGCCTTCATCATATCATTGTTCTTTAAACTTTATTCAAAAGTTCACATTTTTCCCATAAACATAAAAAGTTGACTTTTTAACTTAAAAGTCAACTATATCATGCTTTTTCCTTAAAAGGAAACATTTTCACCTTAATCCTCATAATCACACCTTTAGTCTCTAACCTTTTTAGAAACTTATAAATTTAGCCCACAACTTTCACATAATACCAACTTTACCCAAACATCCATTTTCGCTTACTTTTTCATACTTTACTTACTTTTTCACTTTTTTCACTTTCTTTACCTCAACCTTTAACCAAATTGCACACAATATCCAAACTTTCTCCAAACATACAATTTTACCCAAAACTTTCCTAAAGTTTCAAAAATTCCATTTTTGTCAACTTTTGCAACTTAAACATTTAATTCCTTTATTTAATGCGCTGATTTTCAGAATTTTGGCCCAAGGCCTAAAATTTCGGCCAACATTCATTTTCATCCTAAACTTTCCAAAAGTGTCATTTTTTATACTTAACATTTATTACCTTTACCAACCTTCCATTTAAAACCATAAAATGACATTTTTTTACCAAATCACCAATTTAACCAAAACTCACCCGAAGTTTCAATTTTACTCCCAACCTTTTTGGTTTTGCTTCATTTCAACCTTAAACTTTTCAAAAGCGTCATTTCTCATCCTTAAAATTTATTTCCCTAACCAAAACACCAATTAACTTCATAAAATGACACTTAATCCATAAATCACCAAAATTCCAGAAATTACCAAGAGTTTCAGTTTTGGAACCAAACTTTCGGCCCTTTTTCAAATTTCACCCAAACTTCACCAAACCTTTCATTTAAATCTCTAACCTTTCTTTCCTTCACCTAATCTTCATTTAATCAATACTTTATCAACCAAATTCAACACAACATGCATCAAACATCAAACCATAGTTTCGGCCTTCTTGTATATTTCTCCATATTCATTTTCTAACTTAATCCATCAACTTATTCCAACTTAAACATCATCCTAACATCATTTCTTCACAAAGATTCAACCAAATTAATCATGCAAATCCCTTCATGATTTTTGGCCCATTCTTAAAAATACCAACCAACATGTTTTTCATACTCATTCAAGAACAAATCATGCTCATCATGCTTCCATAACAACATACCAACATGCTTTCCAACTCAAATCATAACATACATGATTTTCCTTCAATCATATGCTTAATAACCATCTCATAACTTAATCATAACCTTACCTTAGTGAGATAAAGAAATGAGTTGAAAAATATCTCCAAGAAAACCCTTCAAGTTTCGACCTTCAATCATAAGAAAAGAAGAAGGATCATTTTCAAAGTTCTATCTATTAGAACTTGAATAACTTCTTAAATAATCAACCTTATCTCTTTAATATTTCATGAAACTTGATCTAGGAAGCTTGATGAAGAAGATTAGATTAAGAAAATACCATGGTTCCTTCATCCTAGCTTGGCCGGCCCTTTAGAGAGAAGGAAGAGATTATGTTTCTCTTTCTTCTTTCTTTCTTAGCCATACTTATAACATAATATAAGTAATTCCTAATTCATTTCATTTAATTTCTTTTTCATTTCCTTCAAGATAATGTTCTTAGATTATCTCTCCATCTTTGATACCAACCCTTGGATGAGATTTCGTTATAGATTTTCACCATTGGATGAGTGACACTAGGTAAACCATAAAAGATTCCAAAATCATTACCATTCTTTTCTTCCTTATTTCCATTTTTCTTCTTTTCATAAGTCCTTTACCACACTTAAACCCATTTGTAACAAGCCCAAATGGGCCTAAAAACAAAACGGCCGGCCAAAGGGCCCAAATCTAACATGTAATTTTTCCAATTTTTTTCCAAAGTTGACCATTTTGTCCCCTGAATCCAATTTTTGACAAAATATCCCAGAACTCATAAAATATTGTAAATCCTTAAAATTACTCAGAATTGGCTCCAAATAAATTCCCGGAATATAGGATTCATTTAACAGTATCATTATACTCATTTCTCTGAAATCACCATTTTACCCTTCCAAGGTGATTTTTGGTAAAATGGTCGGGTACCCATATTATAATCTCCTGATGTGGAATAATTCAGAGATAAACCTCAACTCACTTCTCAGGTTATGGGAAAATATCATAAAACGTACCCCGCATGCATGTAAAATAAATTCCCATTAATTATGGATTTTTCCCATCGGTAATTTTCTCCAAAATTAACCATTTTTCAGAGGTGACTGTAACACATCTTCTTGGGGTACAGTTCATCATTTCCTTTCCGGTTTCCCGAGTTTCTTCCTGTTCAGAATGGTGTGACCTTTGCACTTCAACCACCGGGATCAACTTATTCCTGTGCTTCTGTATATCTTTAACTAGTAAAGCAATCGGTATTTCTTGTTTCACCTGTATCACTTTCATGGGTACGGTTTGAATCGGATTCAAGAATGCACTTCTTTAATATACTCATGTGGAATACATCATCTACAGTAGAAATATTCACTAGCAAAGCTAGTCGATAAGCCAGATATTAATTAGTTTCAACATCTCATATGGGCCTATGTACCGCGGTGCTAGCTTACCCCGTTTGCCAAAATTTAACAGTGCCTTTTTGTTGGTGCTATGTTCAACCAAACTTTATCACCAACCTTAATTCCAAGTCATTGCACTACTTTTTCATATAAGATGTATTACGATTATTCATAATTTCCCATCGTGCTTGAACTTCCCTTATCTTTTTTGATGTCTCTTTTATAACTTTGGGGCCAATCCAGTCTTGTCCGTTACTTCGGACCAATAATGGGGCATTACGTATTTCCGCCCACATGGTGCCTCTGAAGATGTCATACCAATCGTGCTTTGGTAACTATTATTACATAAAAATTTTCCAGAGTTACGTATCGGTCTCACTTCTCCCTGAAGCCTAGTGCGCAACTCAGTAACATGTCTTTAATCATCTAAATCTTCCTTTCTATCTGTCTGTCGGTGTTGGGACACTATGCTGTACTCGAATAGAGTTACATGTCCAAAGTCTTATAAACACTACCGTGCGGTAAATCGTGGATTCCTGTCCAATGCAGTGAAATTTGGTTCCCCGTGTAACTGTACAGTCTTTCTGTAATACAGTTGGGTAAGCTTCTCCAGTAGATATGTTACCTGGATAGGCAAGAAATGTGCGCACTCAGTCAGTCAGTCCATAATGAACCCTATAACATCATAGTGTGACCATGTCAGGCCAAACCCGTCAACAATCCATAGTGACATTACCCTATTTCCGGAGAGAAATGGGTAACGTCTACGGAGTTCCTGGCAGTTCCTATTCCTCAATCTTAGTTCTTTAATTAGTAGCGCACTTAGCCACATACACAACAGTGTGCTTCTGTATACCTGACCATCAGAAGTGAAGATGCTGGTCATAATGTTTTTTTCACTTCCGGAATAAACACTCAGTAAGCTAAAATAGGCCTCCTCAAGAATATCATCTCAGAGGGCCATATCGTCAGTTACATGGACGTGTCCTTGAACACAATAGTTCCACTTAACTTCTTTACTGAGGTTCACACCATGAGTTGCACAGACCATATCAATTCCTGAGCATTACTTGAGGAAATTGACCATTAACGATAATCTCAGGCCTATTGCCAATACAGAAAAGTTCAATGCTGTTAGTTGTGGCTAACCATAGCCAAGTGGTCAGAACCACATCTCAAAGTTGTCCTTGCATCTATCATTGCAGAACGTGTTGGACATCCTTACATATAGAGGGAGTCGTACCAATGCCATTTAGTCATCGGAATATTCAGCTCATATGGTACGAAACAATATACATTTACATACCTGAACCCTTAGGTTCAACTTTCATTTTCTCTTTTTTTACCTTGCACTGTGTCTTGGCACGGAACATCTTTATAATATACTTAACAGATGTATTTCAATACAATGGCAGGTGACTCGATCTCAAATCATAGTCAACCTGGATAATAATCATACCATGCTTGCCGGTTACTTCATACTTATCGACAGTCAGAATGATAGAACATCATTAACGGTACTCTCAGTACAATGCTACCGGAATAGACCTATCTCATAAAAATACGTAGGTGTGATAGCTCGTGTGCTGCAGATGCCTCCTGTGAGACATTCTCATTCTGCTACATTTTCTTGAACAATTGTATTAATCGATATCTCCACGTCCACTGGACGAAGATCTGTACATATACTTTACGTCTCATTGGCAGAAATCGTGTACATATCTTCACATCCTACTGGACGGAAGCCGTACTCATACTTCCTCGTCCCATCAAATGGAAGTTTATACCATAATCATTTCCATTACGTTAGCATAACATAATTGTAACCATTCATAATTGTGCATATTCCATCATCATATCATTCACTGTGGACCAATATCAAACAGAAAGGAGTTCAAACTCCTAGATGGTCCTACTATACAGAACATAGATCAACACACCTCGAAAAACAATTACATCAAACTCACCTTGAAAAGTGGTACTTATGCATACATCAACATCGATATTTGACAATCAGCAGTCAACAGTCAGCAGTCAGCAGTCAATCACAGGTCATCAGTAATTAACAGTAGACAATTGAGTGTTTTAATGTCCTGATCATAAATCATATATGGAGAACGTATTTCAACATATATATCATTGCTTCATATTATATCTTTGGTTTATGCAGCACATAATTGCCCTTTTCGGCAATATAAAAGGTGGAGTCATTACGATTACTGTCAAGCTATAAGCATATGTGATGTTACTCTTTGACAATCCATTAACATATACCTTCATTACCGTTCCCTCATCTCATTGGGAGGGTAAACCTTTAGCCATGATTAGCAATTACATTTATGACATCTTGTAATCAGCACAAAGGATCCACCGATCATATATCGTACCAGTGCAATGACAGATCCCAACATTAAATAGAATAAGAACATCATGTAAGTGTACCATAGGGTGGTACCGATACATAACATACTGCTAAGACCAATTTGTCACTAACATAAATCTAGAATAAAGCATCACATTCTGTTCCTGGAGCAGACCGTACATATGATCCATCTCACAGTCGAACGAAGCTATCGTAATGTATTACGGAACTATTCTTTCAGTGTTAGTCATCAATTTCGAGAAGATGGAACTATCATCCAACTATACTGTGTAATCAGAACTAGCTTCGATTAACTCATTGTTTCTTTTGTTCCTGCAAGATTTTAGTTTTCATGGCCGCCTGTGACTCAATTTAATAAACCAACAAATTTTGTAAAGCTAGACTACTCGCTTGTACTAACTAATTGGTAAACTCTCACCACCGTCTGTCCGATGAGAGAGGTAGTTTCAAATACCTTCCTAAGCCTTTTGGTGGCATCCCGTCCTCTGGGTACATCTTATTGCACCCTGAGTCAATTGCTGGTTTTTCAACACGGTAACCAAAGACAGTACCAAGTCCTAGGACTATACAGTACCCACTGTCAGAACCTAAACTTCACTTAAAATTTCCTCATATCTTTGCCATAATCCCGTACCTATTATTCTTTCTTTTCACTGGTGTGGAGTGTAAACACTTTCTATCCGATCACCATATCAATTTACATCATCATTTGCCTCATAACCCTTGCCAGTCTGCTCATAAATATAATAAGGGAACAGTTGGTGCTCTCTGAACCTCCGTGTCCATGAACTTATCCTTCACATCAGTTACATTATTCCAAGCCCTTTGTGCTGAATCATTTCAAAACACATCATCAAACAATACATACAAAGGTCCAGGAGGCGTCCCAGATGCGGCATCTAAGGACCCTTAACATTCAGTCCGTGCTCATAGAGGATTCATGCATATAGCACAATCTCCATACCTTTCACCTTATTTGGGAGCTACCTTTTGTTACGGCTGCTCAACTTAACAGTCACGTTCTTTATAGCCAACTTTACAGTTTTTCAAAACCTGTGGTCACAGAGCTGACGATTCCTGCAATTCAGAACCTTATCATCATCAAGACCATCATAACCATCATCATCAACATAATCATCATCATTATCATCATGAAAATCATCATCAACATCATTAACATAAATCGGATCCGAGGTGTCATCCTGGTTGGTCCTCCGATTTCTGGATCCTCTGTCAGTGTGATGGTGCATAATCTGTCCATAATGATCCCAACACTCACAGAAGGTTTTCCAGAACCTAAACCTGCCACCATGAGGGAATTTAGGCACTGGAAGCGCTCCAATATCATTAGGCCATTAGTGCCCATGACGCTCTGTACCCGGGGCTTTTAGGCCCTCGAAACATCTTCTGTGTCATCATCAATTATAGTTCTATCTCGGTAGTGTTGCTCACTTCATCGCTTTCCACTGATTCATAATCAACTTGTGCTGATCGGTCGGGGACAATAACTTCCAACCATACTTTCCGCACTCGGGGGTGCCTTCTTTCATCATATGTATCATCATCTGTGTCATTTTCGACATCATCCCTAGCATCGGCGATAAGACCGTCAAGCTCATCACCATCAATTTCATCATCAATCACATCAGTAAAATCCTCATCACTGTCATCTTCATCATCAGAATCATCCTTATACATGTGATCATCTGTGGTGTCTTCCCGGGCTGATCCTCCGGGGCACCCTGTCTTGCCCTCGGTATGAGGGTGTCAATAACCATCTTCAGCTGCCCTAGCTCATGCAAGAGGTTCTCTAGAACCTGTATCTATAACTGTGGTGGGGAAGCTGGTTGTGTCGGTGGAGGAGGACCTACATTTCCTACCTTTCGATGTTAACCTCGCTGCACGCAGGTCTTTACCGTTTCCTATCCATTCCATAAAATAACATACATATAATGGTTAACAACATAACCTTAGCAGCAGCAGTGTATCCTACGGCTCTGTAGAGTAGATGCAATGTATGATGCATGATAGAAACTATCACACAGAAGATCCACATCAAACACATCACAATAATACAATAAGCAATAGACAACCCTACATCCTTCATTTAAGTATGGCCAGAACGACCGCCTGTAGTCTCACGTGGTTCCCTCTTTACCGGGATTCAACTGGTACGTTACTCAAGTTGAGCATGTCTAGATCAGCAGCCCAAAGTTCCACTACCCATTCCAGGGCAGTTCATATAAGGAAGTGGCCACTTTTCTAGGTGAACTATCCCGGATCCGTGCGGTGGAATAGAGGCCTGCCTCCTGAGCATACCCAATGAAAGTAAACTTAACCTTAACCTTAACCTTAACCTTCTCTGATACCAACTTGTCACCACCCCCTTCTTAGATGACCCGGTGGAAGCGGACATGGGGTCGGAAGGGCGGTGCTGATGGTTACTTTACCTTCCTTAACGCAGCAAGTACAATAGGTTGTATCCATAACCTGGGCCTTAGATCCCAGTTACATCTATAACCAACTATTTTACCGTTCCCAGCTTGACCACTAGTCAATCAAACATTTTTAATAAATTCCACAGGCGTCCGAATGAAGTTTCGTAAAATTTCTGGAAACTAGACACATGAGGATACAATCACATAAATTCCCAAAATTTTTGGCCCAGTCAATTGGTACAGTTTTTTCGATCAAGTTGGACAAGTCCTGCTGATTTCTAGAAAATAGCCTTACTTGCTCCTTACCTGGAATCCAAAACATGCAATGCATATACATATATACTTTAAGCTCTCCTCAAGCCAGATACAGCGAAAGGAAGCTGCCTCTGGCAAACATTCCCTGATAAAGTAAACATTCATCATAATTAACCAAGACATCAAACATATATACCATCATTCAGTATTTATCAATTGTGCATCTTCGTATACACTTGACTGAAATGATCATCTATGCTACATGTATAATGCAACCTACATCTATAGAGTATTCTTTACTAATTAAAGCATACACTACGATCAGGGAGTCGAATCTAAAAGATTCTGACGTTCGCCACCTGACACTGCTACTGCTGCCACTACACATCAAAGATAAGTGTTAATCATTAGTACATGTACAATCATTCTATTTCTAGAAATTTGTAATATAATCAGTAACATCATCTATAACATCATATGTAACACCATCTTTTTCTCTACCAGGAACACTCATAAACTGTACAATTCATATAACATAGGATAGGAGTAATTTCTGTACCTTGGTATTAAAATTCTATACGGCCAAGCATAATCTCAATCCGCGGCCCTAGATCCTGATGCTCCTAAAAGTATGGAGATATAAGGGGTGAGTTCCGGGAAGAAATCATTAAGGGGTTATGTAGAACTAAAGGGAAGTCTTCATTCATTGCTTGCAATGAAAATTTTAGCATGGGTAGTATGCAATATACTATGCATCCTATAATAAAAATAAATATGATATGCGATGGACAGTCATCATCATCATCATCATCATATGACGGCCGCTGAAGGTTGTTTCGCAGCCCATCAAAGTTTCCCAGTCATCATAGTGATGCGTAGTACTAGCGCGGGGCATACGTTCCCCGTAACCGTCGTTAAGCAGTAGCAATCATCATCATCAGGTCTATCGTGGAAACCACGCTAGTGCTGATACCGGGACCTGACACATCATCATCATTAGTCATCAGGTTCAGCGGAATGGTCACGCAGGTCGTGACTCCAGAACCTGGAACATCCGTGTCGATCGCCATGCGAGCCCAGTACATCATCATCATATGGGAGCTGTAAGTCCCGCATCAGTGTACCTGTAAGCCTTTACCCCTACCTTGGAACTAGAATCAAGAATCATCAGGCCCCACCCTCAGTCCGAGAGCTAGTTTCAACCACCCTATATATAGCATGAGGAGTTCCAATGCATATATAAGAAGGTTGAGCCCTTACCTGTAAACAGTTGGTATACGTTGTTCATGAATCCATTCAGTCACTATTTATCCATTGTTGTTCAAGTCGTTCTTGTCATTCTGAACAATCATACAGTTGATCAAAATCATTTTACATCACTCACATAACTTTTCCTCGTAATCTAACATTCGGCCCAAATTATTAATTTGGCCGGTTCATATCTTTTATCTGTGAGATTCTGTACATGAGTAATACGCCTAAGTGTATTACTATCCGTGCTTTAACATTCCATTTTTCGTAACTGTTCATTAACATAATCGGTATTGATCATTTTGGCCTATTTTTCCAAAATAGGCTAAACCTTTTCCGATTCCTCAATAACGTCATATTCATGCATTTCAATCCATTCTATAATCAACCATGCATTAACATTCCATATTTCATCAACATCTATCAATTTCTCAATATTATCCATTTTTTTACTTAACCCATAACTCTATCATAGGCACTGTTTCGCAACTTGTTCTAAGAATTAAAGTTTCTTAGAATCATCATATACATGCAATTGAAGCATCAATTCATCAAAATACAATACTTCGTTCCTCCACCACATTGTTGAGCTTAACTCTTAGCTCCCTAATCCGATTCGAATTGATCAAAATTCCAAGCTTTAAAGATGTACAAATCCACCCAACAACAACAATTAAGCATCAATTTCACTTTCCCTCAATTTCCGTTCATCAGCTCATATGAACCCTAGCTTCAATTTCTTCCAATTCATGGTATATGGATGGTTCAAAGCTTGTTTCTAGCTCAAATTC
>JBBYHH010534340.1:0-10923 GCA_038382905.1 Daphne laureola
CGGGGCATAGACTTTATTTATGAACATATTCCAATACATGTCATTAATTTGTCCCGGTAATTACATAATTTACCATTTCGGCCAAATTACATCGGAAACTCACCAAGTGTCCGAGGTGGGTGTAACAGTACATATTTACATTTTTTAATTGTATTTTTAGGAGAATGTTTTTGAATTATAAGGCTCAAAGATATGCAATGGATTGGAGATGAATGCATCCAGACTTTTATTTCAAAGGAAAACCCACAACAAGACCACCTCACATAATTGTCCATTTAGATGGATAACCTCTTTGAAATGGTAAAGGTGTATGTGGAAAATGTAGAACTCCATGAGAAGTTAGCAGCCATTGAAGCTAGAAATGACGAACCAAATCATACAAACAAAAAAGGTTGGGAGATGGCTAGTGCATCTTACTATGAGAATCTAGATTTTTATGGGTACTCACATTTCACTCAAGATCACTATGAGAACCAAAATGATTATGGTGATCCACAATATTCTCATAGTGGTCAATACAATCTTCAAGACGAACCATCATGGGAGGTTGAAAAATAAAAGGAATCACATCCACCCTATGGGCCACATTAATTTGACTGGTAATCATATGAGCACGTACAATCATCTCAAGATGACCACCTCACTCCGAGTGACAAAAACCTTGATGAAATTGAGTTGGAGCATGAACTACTAAAGAAGGAAAATAAGGATCTCAAGCAATAAATGACTCAAGTTGCTACATTGTTGGAACAAATGGTGAAGCAAAAGTGCGACATGCTCATAGTGAACCAAAGTGAAGAAATGGATTCTTTGGAAGACATCCAAAGAGGACATAGTGAAAAGACAAGTATGAGGCCACTAAGGATCCAAGAAGATAAAATTTAGGACATTCATGATGAACCACTTTTGGACACACATAAACAAGTAGGCTTGGACTTAGAACTTCATGGAGTAAGCTCTTACTGCGGTAACAATTTCTCTTCCTCTTCTTTAGCTAACTTGGCATTTCAATGCAACATTTTGTCCAACCCCCTTTTTGTGTTGAGGATATGATTGTTTTTATGAGCATGCTAGTACCATAAATTTCATGAATTTAGAATTTAGTATGCATGAGAATGATGATGATTTGACTGTTGATGAGCAACATGATTTGGTGAAATGTGCAGAGAATGAGAACCTGACCTTTAATGTATGTACGATCCTTTTGAAAAATTTCATGATGTGGATGCGCATTGGAACCCATTATTTGAGCTTGATGAGAACATGCATGATTTTGATGATTTGCAAGTTAATGAAGTCCAAGTGTCTAATTTGGGAATGTTAGAAGAAATTTCTAGTGAACATGCATTGTTGAATAATCATGATAAAGAAATTTCTTGGTGCTTAAATGATGGGATTGAAAACCTTTGTTTTTCCATCTCAGATAATGCTTTGGCAACTTCACATTCGTTGACTAGTCTAGATCTTGATTGCATGAACTCCATGGATATGGCTAGACTAGATATTAAATGTTGCCATGGAATTCCTTCGCTAACTATCTTGAGAATTTGGAATGACATGTTGAACTTGAATCATGAGTATGCTTTTGATAAAGTCATTGTGAACAAAATTGTGATGCTTTTTCAAATATTTTCTCGAACATGAAAATGGTGAGATTTGGAGATAAGAAACAGGTATTGGTTTGTATTTTCCAAGATTTTTGGTTTCAAGGAACCGTACTTTGATCGTATGTCTTCTAGTAGAGTGAGAGAGATTGATGATTGATCGGTGTGCAAATTTATTATTTATATTTCTTCACTATCACACACGATCTATCAATCCTAGTCTAGTGGCTCAATTAGTGAGGGTCGAACCCAAGAGAGAGAGAGAGAGAGTGGTTGAATTTATAAGTTCTAAGTGAACTACCTTCTGATATGAAGAAGTTTGTATGATGACTACCTACTGATATGAGAATGGTTTGATTAAAACGAGTAACTTTCAATTCAAGGAAGACAGAGAAAGGTTTGAAAATGAGATTTAATCAGTTGGAAAAAGTTCTTCTAGGGTATCTTAGTATATGTTCGGTGATTTTCTATGCTTCACATGTCATAATCAGATGTATGCACAAAAATTGGTTCGGTTTCCTATCGGACAACCGTCCGCCCTCTCACCAGGAAACCCACAACTAGGAACTCTCGTGCTCTAGGAACGAATCCCTTGAGGCAATAATAACAAACAATAGCTACTAACGAATCAGGTAAGGTTCTCTCGAACTTATACAAGTTTCGCCAATTGATTCTCCTAAGTCTAACCTACAGAAAATTCTCTCGAATATTCTAGCAGATTACCAGATCGCATGTACTTGTAGAGCTAGCATACTACAAACACGATAAATGATGAGATAAGCTCAGAGATTTAATATGTAATCAAACAATCATATTAGGCATAGATAATCCCCTAGGCAAGCTAACCCTAGAAGATCATAAACTACCACTCACTAATAGGGATGCTAAACAAAGAGATTAGCATGCAAGAAAATGTAATCATATATATTAAGAAAGGTTTAGAGATTACTCTTTGAAGCATGATCATGAAGAAATCTCATAATCCCCCATTGAGAGCTCTCTAATCCTCAAAGACTTCTCCAAAATAGCTTTAAATTCGTAGCTCTAATCCCCCTTTAAAATAATCTGACCCTAACACATATATATAGTAGTCTCCAAATATCCTAAATGACCCTAGATAGATTGGTCATGTTAGGCTATTGAAAAAGGGGTAAAATGGTCTTAACATAGCCCCCAAATCCGGATAAGAATGTGTAACTGCCAGGAGAGAAAATTGTGGGCAACAATGAGAGGCGTCAGAATGGCGCATACAACTCACGATACACCTTGTTGAGAGGTTGATCTGTCTCCTGGTAGTTCCGCCTTGCAATTGGCGCTGGGTCCTCAAGTGGCGCCATAACTGCCGCCTGGGAGGCATCACAACTAGCGTCTAGTCGCTCCAAACCCGCGCCTTGTTGGCGCTGGAACTGATGCCTAGAGTAGTGAGAGGTGCCTAATCTGGCGCTTGGTGGTGCACCTTGCCTATAAAGAGTGGCGCTAGTTTGAGGTTCCAAACTGGCGCCAGGTAGTCACGCCTGCCCTTGTGCTTTTTCCTCTTCACTTTGTTGATTTGTGCAATTTGGCCCTAGTAGTTTCTTCTCTTGGACTTCAATTCTTCAGTGTTGCCCGGGATGATCTTTCATACTCCGCACTTTGCTAATTTTTATCCCGAACCTTCATTTTAAGCTCTTTTACTTCAATTTCACCTCAAAGGTCTGTATCCTGTAAGAGATAAACAATATAGGTAAAATGCATCTAAGTCATGACAAAATAGGCATAAATGATGAGAATTGTGTCTTAAACACCATGGGAATGTGAGTGTGTTTACACACTCATCACACCCCCAAACCCAGATCGTTGCTAGTCCCGAGCAACAAAAATATCTAGGAAAAAGAAAATAAAGATTTCTAAGTTCAACCACTAATGTTATTAATAGAAAAAAATATTTTTAGTGAAGGAAAATCAAGAGAATCAGAGCGAGTGTGCAAACTAAGAATATATATGTTCAGCAAAGGTTTACTCATTCTAATGACATATCCATGATTCATAAAATGCATAAGTGAACCACATGTGAAGAACTATTTAACATGTATGCATAGTGAAAATCAAAGAGGCACATTGGTTTTCAAACACTTATTACTTCTAAGGAAGGCATGGACTCCTATTTTAATGAACTTTGTTCAGCCTCGAGATTTAGCTAGTGAATGCGGGTTACCCATTGCTCAACACTTTTTATTCACTTTATTCACTTCTCTTTTTTTGTGGTGTTTTTCCGTATTTACACCTTTTCTCTTTTTCTTTTCTTTGGTGCTTTTCTATTTTGCACCTATTTTTAAATTATGTGAGAGTGGGTGCCTAAGTTCTTAAAGTAGGATCCTAGGAGAGAGACTATAGGCCATGAATATGGTATAGATGAAAAATGTCTAAGTATCATCCCAGGTTCAACCACCTTAAGGTGCGATTAACGCATACTTGTACGTTAAGATTGCACTCGGAAGAAGGAGTTAGCGCAAACCACGGTTTTGACGCCCATGATCATAACTATCATTCTGAACAGACCAAACTTAGAGTACAAGTATTAGATACCCACTTAGAAAATTATCATTCACAAGCTAGCTAAATCTCAATTCCTACAACTTTCATTAACTTAGTTTTGTAGCCCTCTTATGTGAAGTTTTCCATGCTCAATTACCAACTTTAATCCTAAAATTCACACCATACAACAATCAAAATAAAGCTTCACATAAAGTCCACAATCATAATCTAAGTAGGGTCTATCCCTAGAAAAGGCTAACTATGCTATAGAACATGCAGTCTTATCATCGAAAGCATACATACCCATCATGATCTGCATACAATCTGGCTTCATTTTTTTTTTATTTCCTGATTTTTGAATTTTAAGCAATGTTTTTTTATTTTTAGGGGTTTTTGAAAAGAAATTATGTACATCCTACAAAAGATAAAACTAGAATCATGGTGGTGATTAAGGCTCAATACTTCATCAAAGGCATGCTCATTCAATACTCTAATCAATACAACCAAATCCTCCTCAAACCCAAATTGAAGCATGTCCTCATGCGATAGAAGGGGATATAAAAGTTAGGAGAATTGAGAATCATACCTTGGGGTCCAAGGAGGCCCCCTTCATGCATTTGAGGTGCGGGTAGCTACTGCTTTCTCCCGTGTTTTCTCAAAGTTTGAAGAATTGGTCATTCTTCTCGCGTTTAACAAAAATACCTGAAAAATCTTCAGTAAGTCTAAGGTATGAAGTGTGACTCACAAAAATGATATTTACAAATATCACATTCAAGAAATTCTTTGAAACTTGCATGTTGGCATGGACGTGTAAAACTGTAGGGCATGCAAATCACAATAGATATGATGCACACCACACATGTTTCGTGAATGCAAGAGAGTCATAGTAGTGATAAATATGAAAATAGATGATTGAGTTAAAATGTCATGTTCACATTTAAGCACGTCATGAAGCATATATAAGAGTGTCAAAATGGCATCACACTAAGCGTATCTACAGTGTATGTACAAGTGTGATTTATAACATGCTCACGATATAGCATACAAGACATAGAACTCAATTTACATTTTCTTAAGTCATTTAAAGTGCATGCTCGACTCATGATTCATGGAAAATTAATCATATCATGCTTTCGGTCAAGCATCATCACACATTGAGAATACATGCTTAAGAGAAGAACAAGGCAATCAAAGAAATTTGATCAACTTCTAATGGCATAATGAAGCTCAAAGAAATGTTCATACCTATTAATCATCAAGAATAGATAGAAGTGAGATTGTACCTTGCTTTCCATGTGTGATGGTACTTTTTGTGCATTATCAATTGGCTCAGTTGGATTGGTTAGGCTTTATTAGACCAAAATTATCAAGAAATTAAACACTTACTAAAATATTTAAAACGTTGTGGTGCCTCCTACAAGCGCCACATTTTCCGCCTTTGGCTAGGCCATAGTGATAGGATCAAGTAGGATCGACAGAAGGGAGATCATGGCCATAAGTGATAAGAAATGGTGCAGTTGGTCGCCAAACTCGCCACTTCCTTTCATTAAGCTTCCAAACGAAGACAAATGGGATGACTTCGAGCTTGTCTCTCAGTTGTCTCATATCCATCACTCTTCAAAAATTTCCTTCCTCTTTTTTGAAAAGGTAATCCTCAATTCTTGAATCGGACTCTCACAAGTCGTGTGAACCTTAATTGGTTGTAGTAGAACATTCTTCTCGCTCAAGCGCTCAAGCATTCTTTCGGGGCCTCAGTAATAGAGTGTTCTTCCTCCATTATATTGGTGAGGGGCTGGAGTGCCCGCGCTTCCTCACCAATTGAAAGATCTTGAAGCCCCTTAAGTGCTTGATGTTCATCCTCCATCTATGTGGTTGTCCAAGCAAAGTCATACTGGTGATGTAGATTTGTCTCTCATAAATGTTGTCTCTCATTGACTTCCCTCTCGACTTTCTCCTTTCTTTCTTTCTTTCTTTCTCTTTTCTCATCCTCATCTCATATTGATTTAGCCCAAAACACTATACTAGTTCTCCAACGGAGACTTTCATAGTGTCCTCGAGGTTAAATTTGATTTCTTCATCAACTACTTTGAGTGTCAAGCATCCCTTCTTGACATCAATCATTGCATTCCCAGTAGCAAGAAATGGTCTCCTAAATATGATTGGTATTCGATTGTCTTCATCCATGTCAAGGTTGACAAAATTGATTGGGAAATAAAACTTGTCAACTTTTACTATAACATCCTAAATTATGCTCTTTGGGTATGCAAACGATCTGTCTACCAAATGAAGACAAATTGAGACGGGTTTAACTTCTCCCAAACCCAGTTTTTGGCATACGGACCAAGGCATGAGGTTGATGCTCGCTCTTAGATCGCATAAATCCTTATCGCAGTGGAAGGGTCCGAAGTCACAAGGTATGGTAAAGCTATCGAGATCCTTAAGTTTGGTTGGGAGTTTCCTTTGTATGACTGCACTTGGCTCTTATTTCATGACAATCAATTCATTGTCCATGAATTGCCTCTTCTTGGTTTGGAGATCCTTTAAGAAATTGGCGTACTTAGGCATTTCCCTAATAGATTCTAGATATGGTAAGTTGATTTTGAATTTCTTGAATACCTCCAGAAATTTACTAAAGTATTCTTCATCATGCTTCCTTTGGAGTCGTCGTGGATAGGGTAATTGAGAAATGACATCAGGTGGAATCGAGATTTGGTTTTCACTGCTTTGACCTCGATAACCTCCCTTGGAGCCGGTATTTTCATTTGATGCTTCTGTTGAGTCTATGTTGTCTGCTACTACCTTCTTCTTACCTTTCTTCTTCTTTTCACTCTTTCTCAACCAATGGTTTTTTGCTCCTCAACATTACTGCATGACATACTCTACATTGCTCCTGAGTGTTTGGTTCAGTGTCTGATGGGAATTTCCCCTTGTTAAGAGTTTTGAGGGAGTTGGCAAGTTGTCCAGTCTGGGTCTTCAGGTTGCGAATGGAAGCGCGTGTGTTAGCCAACTCACCATCTATTCTCTTATGGAAATCCATCAACTTGCTCTCATTTGCATCATTGACCTTGTTGATATTTTGCATTAGTTGTTCAAACATGCCATTTACCTTTGCCATGGGATCACTTCCAGATGCTTGTCCTTGGTTGGTGTTTCGTGGAACTGAATTTCCATAGATTGGGTTGGGATAGGGTCGGCTTTTTTTTTTAAATCCACCACTTTGTTGGTATTGGCCTCTGTTCACCGGATATGGTGCGAAGTTGCATTCTTCATTGTTATACTCAAAGTGTTTTGTTGCGAGTACATGCTTTTGATTTTTCTGATTGGCTTGGTTTTTCATGATCTTAGAAACCATGGAAGTGAGAGCTTCCATTTGTATCTGTAGCGATGTATAGGCGTCTACCTCATCTAGGCCACACTCGATACGTCATGCTCCTCTTCGCTCATCAGTGGAGCGATGCTCTTCTAAAACTTCCAGTAACTCAAGTAGGTCCCAAGTCTCATCGGGTTCCTTTTGCATAAACCATCCACCAGCTGAAGTGTCTATATGTCTCCTAATTCTCTCAGATAGTCCTTCATATAATAGACAAACTTGGTAGTCACGGCTGACTCCTTCTTGAGGGCATCTCTTGATTAATTCCTTAAGTCTCGCCCAAGACTGTGCTACCGTCTCATCTGGATCTTTCTTAAAACGTAGAATTTGATTCTTGAGTTCAAACCCCGTCTGAGATGGGAAGTACTTCTTAATAAATGCATGTCGGAGATCTGCCCAAGAACTATCTTATCTGGGTCAAGAGTCATGTACCAACACTTTGCTCCTCTGTCTAGAGAGAATGGGAATAGTCTCATCCTCTTGGCTTCTTCTGATACTCCACACAATTCTATAGTGTTGCAGATGATCGAGAATTGATCTAGGTGCTCATTTGGATCTTCATTTGCAAGCCCGTGGAAATAGTGTCTCTCCACATAGGTAAGTACATGACCAGGAATTGTGAAGTCATGTTGCACTGGTGTAGGACGGATCAATCTCTCCTCTAAATCGCCAAACTTGGGAGCAAACATCTCGGACAGTGTTGGTCTTCTTCTCCACTCACCTTGCGGTCTTTTTTGAGCTTGATTGAATTCGATTGGGACACCATTTGAGTGTGGTCCGTTAGTGTTGGCAGCTTCTCCTTTTATCAGGATTTCTTCATCGTATACGTTGGGAATGTCGTTTCCTCCATTCCTTGGCATTTGATCATCCAACACTTATCCTAAACCTTCTAGACCGTGTGAGCCATTTCTATTAACGTTCCTTGGTTGATTTCCATTTTCTTCGTTGTTATCGTTGATTGAGGGTACTAGGTCGGCCATCCTGACATGTTGCCTGATTCTCGTCAAGGTTCGATTGATCTGTGAGTTGTGAGGTATGATTGGAAAAATCGGCCTCCTTCTCATAAAAGGGTGTCTTCACGCAAAACTTGAAAATTCTTCAAAACTCTCCTTGGCAACGGTGTCAAAATTTGATCGGTGTGCAAATTTAATATTTGTATTTCTTCACTGTGATGCACGATCTATCATTCGTAGTCTAGTGGCTCAATTAGTGAGGGTCGAACCCAAGAGAGAGTGTGGTTGAATTTGTAAGTTCTGAGTGAACTACCTACTGATATGAAGAAGTTTGTATGATCATTACCTACCGATATGAGAATGGTTTGATTGAAATGAGTAACTTGCAATTCAAGGAAGACAAAGAAAGGTTTGAAAATGAGATTTAATCAGTTGGAAAAAGTTCTTCTAGGGTAGCTTAGCCTATGTTTGGGGATTATCTATGCTTCACATGTCATAATCAGATGTATGCATGAGAATCGGTCCGGTTTCCTCTCGGACAACCGTCCACCCTCTCACCAAGAAACCCGTAACTAGGCACTCTTGTGCTCTAGGAATGAATCCCTTGAGGCAATAATAACAAGCAATAGCTACTAACGAATCAGGTAAAGTTCTCTCTAACTTTTACAAGTTCTGCCAATTGATTCTCTTAAGTCTAACCTACAGAAAATTCTCTCGAATATTCTAGAAGATTATGAGATCACATGTAATTGTAGAGCTAGCATACTACAAATATGATAAATGATGGGACACGCTCAGAGATTCAATATCTAATCAAACAATCATATTAGGCATAGATAATCACCTAGGCAAGCTAACCTTAGAAGATTGTAAACTACTACTCACTAATAGGCATGCTAAACAAAGAGATTTGCAAGAAAACATAATAATATATATTAAGAAAGGTTTAGAGATCACTCTTTGATGCTTGATCATGAAGAAATCTCATAATCCCTTATTGACAGCTCTCTAATCCTCCAAGACTTCTCCAAAATAGCTTTAAATTCGTAGCTCCAATCCCCCTTTAAAATAATCTGACCCTAACACATATATATATAGTAGTCTCCAAATGTCCTAAATGACCCTAGACAGATTGGTCATGTTAGGCTATTGAAAAAGGGGTAAAATGGTATTAACATAGCCACCAAATATGGATAAGAATGTCTAACCACTAGGAGAGAGAAAATTGTAGGCAACAATGAGAGGCGCCAGAATGGCACCTACAACTCACTCCACGCCTTGCTGAGGGGTGGATCTATCACCTAGTAGTGCCACCTTGCAACTGGCACCGGGTCTTCAAGTGGCTCCATAACTGGAACCCGGGAGGCATCACAACTAGCGCCTGGTCGCTCCAAACCCACGTCTTGTAGGCGCTGGAACCGATGCCTGGAGTAGTAGAGGTGCCAAAATCAGACGCCTAATCTGGTGCCTGGTGGTGTCCCTTGCCCATAAAGAGTTGCTCCCGTTTGAAGCCCCAAACTGGCGCCAGGTAGTCACGCCTGACCTTGCGCTTTTCCCCCTTCAGTTTGTTGATTTGTGCAATTTAGCCCGAGTAGTTTCTTCTCTTGGAGTTCAATTCTTTAGTCTACCAAGAGATGATCTTTCATACTCTGTACTTTGCTAATTTTCATCCCGAACCTTCATTTTAAGCTCTTTTACTTCAATTTCACCTCAAAGGTGTGCATCCTATAAGAGATAAGTAATATAAGTAAAATACATCTAAGTAATGACAAAATAAACATAAATGATGAGAATTATATCTTAAACACCTCAGGAATGTGAGTGTGTTTGCACACTCATCAATGATTGCACACCTCCCATTGTGAACTTCCATGATGATGTGAACCATGAGCTTGCAAAAGTAACATTTTCATTGAAACATGACATGAACTATTTTAGATTATCATTTTGTCAAGTCATGAAGGTTGGTTCATTATATGATTCTAGTGGCATATGTAAAGAGTTTAAGATGAGATTTGGGATAATAGGAGAACATGTTAGAGTTGATACTCGATGCATGATCATGTGGCATGAGGACTTGTTGAGTCTAGAAGATACCAAATTTCTTATTCTGAAAAAGTTGCATGAGTTTTACGTCGCAAATTTCTCATCTTTTTAGTTTGACAATGGTTGGGAGCATGAACACATGCTAGATTCTTACTCTAGACTGAAAGGGTGGTTGTGAGGAATATACACTATAATCAAGTTGCCACATATTCCAAACTCTAATCACCTTGCACCTAATTTGTCACCACCCCTCCATGATACATGTCAGAAACTATTGCGGAAGCGGTTTACTGGAGGCGACGGATGACGTTGAACCGGTGTCCGTCGTAAGCTGCGATCGCGAAAATCCGCCAATTTTTGAATTTTTTCTTAACTTAAATTTCTAACGCGTTATTACAGGTTTTAAGGCATTCCGTTTACCTAATTGCTTAAACCT
>JBBYHH010534451.1:0-19347 GCA_038382905.1 Daphne laureola
AACTTTGCTTTCTTTTTTCCTTTTTTTTATTTATTTATCTAAATAATTAATTAAAAATGTTAAAAGTAGGGTAGGGATGGCATTGGAGCGGGTCCACCCGTTCCATGGATCGATCCGCATTGATCCGTATTGTGGTGAATCGCTCCATGACCCGCTCCACTCTATTGGTGGATCGATCCACATAGATCCGACCCGCTCCACCCACAGTGATTAAAGTGTAACTTTTTAAAGTTGTTGTGATTTTTTTAATAAAGTTTAGGACTAAAAATATAAATAATTTTAGGCCAAAATATAAATTTTTGAAAAGTTTGAGGATCAATTTGTATTTTTTTCAAAAATTGGAGGACCAATTTGTAGTTTTTTTAAAAGTTCAAAGACTATATTGTAAATATTATTTTTATTGGTGGAGGTCTAGTGGATATCCACAACCCGCTCCAACATAGGTGGATCACAAAACTGACCCGCTCTATGGTGGAGCGATTTACTGGAGCGTGGAGTGATCCGGTGGATATGTCCATCCCTACTTACAAGCTCCAACATAGGTGGATCACAAAACTGACCCGCTCTATGGTAGAGCGATTCACTGGAGCGTGGACTTTCATAAAAATTACAAAATGGTCTTCAAACTTTTGAAAAATTACAAATTGATCCTCAAACTTTAAAAAAAATTGCATTTTGGTCCAAAATTATTTATATTTTTAGTCCCTGAACTTTATTTAAAAAATAAAAAAATGACCAAAACTTTAAAAAGTTGCACTTTAGTCATTGTAAATGGAGTGGGTCAGATCTATGTGCATCGATCCATCAATAGAGTGGAGCGGGTCATGGAGCGATCCACCACAATGCGGATCGATCCATGGAACGGCTCGATCTGCTCCAATACCCATCCCTAGTTACAACCTCAAGTTAAATCTCTCATTGTAATCGTTGGATCAAATATATCATAAAACTGATTAAAAAATTTCTTACTCAAACATTTTCCCCAACTTGAGGAATCCGAAAACTTTGATCGCTTTGAAACTTGAATAAAATCAAATCAAGGCTTTGCGAAGAACACATTGAAAGCGAGACGAAAGATGGCTAAATTCAAACTCATTGGCTCTGAGTACACAAGTTTATAATCTAAATTCTCGTATAGCATTGTGTAGCTTAAGTGGCTAAAGTTGTAACTTGTACTTGGATATAAAGTTATACAATTCTTATGTTTTGTCTTATTTTTCTGTTGTTTAATTATAGTTTACTCCCCTCTACTATTTCGACCCATCTTCTTTAGTCTTTACATTCTAACTCGGAACTGCGTAGTCCTCTAACTAATTAAATCGAGGTAGTTTAGTCTCCCACCCAGTGAATCGGTCACATGGAGATAACGTCTATGACGTTTGTTAGGTTGGTCCTAAGTGATGTGGCATTCAACCTCCTCGCGAGAATTCCCAGATCCCACCACCCGAATCTCTCCTTGATCTCAAAAGCCATAAGATCTCTTCTCTCCTCCGCCATCTACACCCCCAAATCCTTTCACAACTACAAGTAGCACTTTCTCTACATCTCGATTCGATCCCCTGGAAGCACGTTTCTCCGTTTCTTCACCCTCAATCGCAACCCTAACACACTAAAGAAGCTTTAGAGTTGTTCTCTTATTCCGCTGGTGCAGGTCCCTACATTAGGTCTTATTGGCTCCGCTTCTCCGCGATTGGCCACCAGATCATCATCATCGGAGGATCTGTCAACGAAGTACCTCCCCGCGGTGTGGTCGCTTGACTTCCGGTTCCACACATGAGAGCGTCTTCCTAACATGCGGGTTCCTCTCGAGCTCGCTACTGTCGGCGACGTCGGTGATAAGCTTTACATCATCGACGGTGAAGGTGTGGAGGGTGCTGGAGTCAGGTGGGTCGATGCCATCGGAAGGAATGAGGTGGTTGTCGTTCGACATAAGCCAATTTTTTTGAAATTGGAACTTTTGTTGCTCCCATTTTCAAAACCAGAACAAAAGGATGCCCTTCAACACATGCGGGGGAGAGAGTTGTAGAAACTGAGCAACCTTGATGATTGGGGCTTATTGAATCTTGGTCAAACCGTTAAGTATTGGTCGAATTAATGATTAAAACTAACATTTGGGCCAAACTATCTCACAAATTGATATGAACCTACCGAAGCCCAGAGTACAAGATCTTCTTCAAGGACTTGGAGATCCAATCACAAGAGCAAGAACAAAGAAGGTCAACGAAACTCTTTCCCTCTTCATGAAAGAATTTGCAAATTTGGAGGAGCAAAATATAAAGATTGAAGAAGAACAAGAGAGAAAAGTGACCATTTATGGCACTACGCCCAAAGAGCAAACCAAAAGAGTGCCCAAATCTTCTCCATAACAATTTGGATCCAAAAAAAGTAAAGCATTTTGGAAACCTAGAGGACTCAAGTGACAAAATTGAAGAAGTTGGAGAAGAAAGAACAATTTCACCCTTTCATACACTTCTACACTTTTCATCTCCAAAGATTACAAACATAATATCACTTGAATATGATAACTAACGCTACAAATAAATTAAACAACAAGTATAAAGTTAATTTTCTATAATTTTATTTGTAATTTTTATTTTATTCTCTTCCTACCTTAGGTCATTTTTCCTACCTATAAATAGATGTTGTTTTTACACTTTGAAGACACAACATATATGAAATTCACTTTGCAAATTTGAGAGAAAATTCTCTACATTTTCACAACACTTTTCCATTCAATTTTTGTTCAAAGATTTTGATGAAGTTTATCTAAATCTAATGTTGCTTTCTCTTGAAGAAAGATGTCTTGGTTCCATCTTCATCCACCATTAGCAAAACTTCACTTTTACTTGAACCAATTCTTGGATTCAGTAGGGAATGTTGAGCACTTTTATCAATCATTTATAATTAATAAAATAATCATTCAAAAGTGTTTCTTAATCGAAAAGAAAATATTTGTTAAAACTCTTATTAATCGTCAGATAAGACAATAAAACTGTTGGGGCTGATATTCCTTAAGCTGCTTTCTCATACCTGCTTAAACATATGAGATATCTCGATTAAGTTGTGTAGATGCTCGCTATCTATGTTAGCAACTTGTTTGCTTTTGGTTGGTTTAGAGTCTCAAACTTCTAGTTTTGCTGCTTGTTGGTGGTGTCCTGCGTGAAACGTGTTTTTCTTCATTATTCATTGTGTTGCAACTCTCTTCTGATTTTGTATTTTCTTTTATTTGGTTCAATAATATAAGACTTTTCATGCTAAAAAAAAAAAAAAAGTAAAAATGTCAAATTTTCATTTTAATATACTCCCTCCCTCTCAATAAATGTGATACATTAGATTAGTTACGAAAATTAAAAAATGTTGATAACTTGAGAGTAAGAACATAAAGTAGATGTATAAGACAAAACTAATTTTTTTTTTTAATATGAAGAGAAATGAATGATAATAAAATAAAATTAATGTATATAAATTTTTAAAAAATAAAACTTATCAAATTTACTAAATTAAAAAAAATATTTAAATTTTAGTGACACGAATGGAGTATAAATTTAAAATCATAGGTTATGAAGCTTGCAAAGCCTTTTGGAGAGTAGTAAAATAGGCCCCGCCCCAACCCCAACCCCAACCCCAACTTGGGAACTCGCGGGTCTGCGATATCTAGCACCGTTCTCATCTCAGCGTTTCAGCCAGCCCTTTCTACCTCTCGTTGCTGCCGCCTTGGTGTAGTTCAGTAGACTGTAGCTGGACAAAGAACTTCTACTCGGTGTTCTTTTTGCTTCTGTTCGGCTCTAATATGATAAAGAGGCGATCCTACAAGTTTGAACATGGCGATGGAGACAACGCTTCAGATTCATCATCTTCATCGTCAGGGTTTGAAACCGAATCTGAACAGTCGGAAGACTCAAAGGGAGAATCGGATTCATCACAAACTTTGGCTTCCGAACTAGGCAAGAACGACGGATCTCCCTCTGCCTCATCCGGTTTGTCTCTCTTTCGAAATCAAAGTCACTTTGTTCTCTCATTTTCCTAGCCGAATATCGTGAATGGTTTCTCATGATTGTAATCTTGTCATCTCCAATGTTGGTGCTTAGGTTTTAGGGGGGTGACATGTAGATGCAGCTTCTTTGTTTTACCTTGAATGCCTTTAACTCTTATGTGGCCTTTAGTTGAGTACGTTTGTAGGACAACTGCCAAGACTCGAGAACCTCCTGTAGGTACCGAAGTCTAGCTTATTGTGTGTGAGTGCCCGAGTGTGTGTTTGATGTATTGAGACCTTTCGCAGGGATTACTCAGCTAGCTGAGTGTAAATTTTGTCAGCTTTCCTCGGAGGAAAAACTCCAACTGTGGATGGTTTATAATTAAACCTCCAATTTGTTTGTTTATATTGTTCTAAACCAGGCCCTTTTGCAGATTATCTCTCGACCTATGCAAGCTCACTTTCACCATTTTGTACGCAAGGCATTCCACTAAAATTGAGAAGTTGTGAGATAAAATGTATTTGAAGATTCTTATCAGTTGCAGTACTTGCCCCTCTTACCCCATCTGTACTATTGTTGCTGTTCTATGCTAGATCCATTTTAGCATAAGAGGAAGGAAGAAAGTCCTTCGAACAGTCATTCATTTAACTCACACCCTGTCTATTGTTGACGGTTATGTTCTGTTTACAGTTTTTCTTTTTCTGATACACTTGCATCTTCATGTTTCAGGATATGAGAGCGAGAATAGCTCAGGGAAAGAGGTTTCTGTCGGCTTAACAGGTTTTTCCTTTAATTGTTTGGTTAAATAAGATATTACCCTGAAATGTTTTGTTAGGTATTGTCAATAATGAGTACGAATTAAAATGCTTATCTCTCCAGTCTCACCTCTGTAGTCTTGGTCATAGCAGCTCAGGTCATCGGCTTCACCAAAGTAACTGTTTGTGGGAGTAAATGTTCTGTACACTTACCAACCAATGTAAATGAAAGGGATAATTATAGGCAGGGTATGTCAGTGACACTTCAGTAAACAGCAAGGTCTGGAGTAGACTAAAAAGGTGCACTTCACACTACCAATTCAGTTTGTCCCTCCTACCCTTGTACTTTCCAGCCGCCTTATTCATGCGCTGGCAAAAGCCTATTCGTTCCCTGGATCCTTAGCAACATATCCTGACTGTCAAGTGGTTTCTATTGGCTTGGCCGACGTTCTTAGTTTGGGATAGACTTCGGTGCTAGGACTAGTTGCCTTACCTTGGCTTGGCATGATCCCAGAGAAGGCCCACATTTAGTGGTTTCATCGACGTTCATCATCATCAATACTTGGTTTCAACTTATGTCCTTCGTCACCTCTAGTTTTCAATTGACGTGATTTATTACTTTGTGTGACTTGACACGTGTACGCACTCTAAAACGGTGGAAGGTGCCCCTTGTCTTTCTTTATGATTGATGAAAACTCGCTGATTTTCCTTACGCTTTCAGACAAGGAGAGTAAAATGGATTTCTCCAAGCCCATTTCTGCCATTTCAGGAGAGGAAGAGAGCCTTATCTAGCCTTGTCAGCTTGGCCGCCTTGCCAGCAAGCCAGGAGCCCAGGACTACTATGTTTGCTCTCAATTCTCACTGTTCAATGCATGTTTTAAGCTTTTCACACTCCTCAGTATCATGGAACTTATCGCAGTGGTACTGAGTGCTTCTTCTCATTCCTCGTGTTGCTGGAGGACATTGGCTTCAATCATTCCACTCTGCCCCCTTGTCAAGAACAACTAGTATGTTTGCTCGCGCTGTGTTCAGTGGGGTCAGTGAGAAAGGCCCTTTGCCTCTGCTTTTTCTTTTGTTGCCTCCTTCATCAGTCCGCGCTTGGTAAGCTGCAGGCAATTTCTGGCATATGCTTTTGAGAGCTCAAAGGCCAGATTCCAGCCTCTTTTGAGTCCTTTAGTCAGTGTTATTATTCGGACTTCGGTCATAAGCCCCTTGACAATAAGAGGCTCAAGGTTGAAGCGATCCACGTAGCTTTGAAGGGAGTTGTTCTTTCTCTGCATAATGCCTCACTCCTCTCCTGACAAAAACCTGTTTGTCCCTGGATTTTTATCAACTTCCTCTAATTGAAAGAAATTCCTCTTGGTTTGGTTGACGTCCCTAACTCGGGTTGGACTTCGGCACTGGCACTAGCACCTTCGTCGGGGGTATCTGATGACCTTGGCTTGGCATGGCTAAGCATATCCTCTTCGGCCATCATTTACCTTGCATTTTCCATATAATGCATGTGTATTCATTTAAGATCAGTTGGTCTTGGAAATTTAGCTACTGTTTTGAATCTTTTGATTACATGGGATTTTATATTTTGGATAGAAAATTAGTATTACAAGTCTATTAAGCGTTGTGTTTCCTCCTATGCAAACCTTGAAACTCTAATTGCACTTAGTCTCAAAGAGAATTTTCATTTGTCTAAATAAAAATCGCTCCTCTTTACATTTGTTCACATGTGATATGGCAGGTTATGTGAGTGAGGATGATGAAACAGGAGATGACAGAACTGCTATTACTGGTAATCATGTGGCAGAACTAATAAAAACAGTGCCCGGTAGAAAACCTGAAACGAAGTTTGTTCCGGATGATGCCTCACCATGCATCATGAAATGTAAATCAGTGTTTAAGTGCAAGATATGCCCAAGAGTTGTCTGTTTGAATGAGGACACATTAAGAACTCATCTGAAATCCAAGGTGATGCTTGCTTGCTTTCTTTACAGCAAAGCAATAACATGTTATTGGTCTTTACTCTTTAGACATATACTCTCTCCGCCAAAAGTTGGGCCATTTGTTTTGATAGTTTCACAGAATCACAGTATTTAATCTATGATTTTTTTTTTCATGAATATTTAATCATTGAAAATTAAACATTTCACATGTGTATCATAATTCGAAATCTAAATTTTCTAAATATATTTTTTCTGGATTTTTTTTCACTGTTTATCTTTATTAAAATTTAAGTCAAATATTAAACTTTGAAACAACAAAGACAAATAGACAAACTTTTGGCGGACGGAGGGAGTATAACATAGGGATATTGATGCATGCATAAATAGGACTCAGTACTGTTTTACTTCTATGATTTTTTGCATATTGACTAGAGTTGCAAGTTACACAATGAATTAGCTTGTAAAGCTTGTTAAGACCTTTTATTGACCTATGCTTAGATACGGCTGGGACTAGGCTCTGCATTAAATTTATAATTGCTTCCAGGTTCAGATCAAATAAATTTGTCTTATATTGCAGAGACATTCTAGGTCTGAGAAACTACTAAAGGAAGGTAGATTGAAAGCTATTCTCAATAGTGATGGTGAAATTGAGAATCAAGAGATTATTTCTGTGAAGAAAGATCCTGTTTCTGGTGACACTGAGGTGGGTTTATTGCAATTGCAGTTCCTTTTGTTGTGGAAATTGTGAATTCAAGGGTTCAAGTTTTTTTTAATGGAAGGATTATAATTTGGTTTATTTGATTAGGATAACCTGAAAAGTAAGCAGAAAGGAAGGAATGGGTTGCGAAAAGGTTCTAGAAACAAGGTAAATGACCTTGTTTAAGATACTGTACCCCTTTTCTTTCATTAGGGTGTACAACATCCTACTGACTTTAAATGATGAACTACAGAGAACAAGGGAAGAGAAGAGACTAACAGAAAATGGTGCGAAGAAGAGACGAAAGGATGAGAAAGGGAAGGTATGATTGTGCTATTTAGAGGGGCTTGAAGGAGCCAGTGTCTTTTACCCTTACAATTTTTTCTTTGGCACTCTCTAGCAACTAGCCATTAATCGTCGTCCTCACTTCGTGCTTCTAAGTTCTTCCTAAGTGTGCGTTTCTGCGCCGAGCTGCTTGACAAAGTACGCCAATTCATTTAGTCAGTAGGTAGATGTTGGTTGATGTTAAGAAGTGTAATGATTTACTTTCGTGTTCAGATCTGTTCTCTCTTCATCTCCTGTGATTTATTTTTTCGTAATGGGTGAGTATTTACTACTATTTGCCAATTTATACAATTCTTCAAATTTGACTTCACTTTTACAGGAAAGACTTTCTTAAAGTTGGCTTCGGACCTTTAGAATGTATTGACCATAGGCAATCATAAGTTTTTCGTAGAAGTTGAGAACCAACAAAATTATGGCACAATTTTTCTGCTCAGCGTGATGCTTGGATGTTGTAATACGATTTTGTAGCATGTTTGATCGGAATAGCTTTTTGTTTCTTGTTTTCTTGCGAGCTTTTATTTTTAAAAAATATTATGGAAATTAGCATGTGCAATATATATATATATATATATTTTTTTTTTTTTTTTTACACATGCAAAATTTTCTACACGTTGAACCACATAAGGCCCAATCTCAGAAATCTTCCTCTGCCTTCTAGCCTCCTTCAAAAACCGTTCTTCCACCCTAACCCTACCCCTTTCTCCATCACTTCTAAGTGTCAAATTTCCAGCTAGTGAATAATGTATCCGCTGGTGACCAGATGATCGAGAATCAAAATCTTGCGGCAGTCAGTCAGTCCCCAGCCTCTGATAGTTAGTAGCCGTTTCTTTTTTTGGTTTGGTTCAATAAACATTGGAATCAGGTTTTGTTTGTCTTCGTAAACTTCAATTCAATGATACTCGACTCGAATTCAATCGGATTTTGGGTCGAATGCTGCATGCCCTGCACGTCAGGACAACGTGATGAAAGGAAGGGAGAGCGTATGGTTTTAGTCTAAAGAAAAGGAAGCGGTTGACCCATATCCAACCGACCAGCAGACACCGCCAGTCTCAAGTCTCCTATAGAGGACATGGACCCCAAGACACGAAGCAACCTTTCTTCACAAACAGTATGCAATGGAAGTAATTTTTCGCAAAGCTGTTAGAATGCGGAGCTTAATGATACCGTCCACGGTTTTTTAGAGCAAGTGCAGCCCACCAACCAGCCTATATCAGAACGGGATTGGTTTATATACACCTAGATAAATTTTATCACTTAACACTTCCGTTATTTTTTAAATTGAATTCTTTTTTAGGTTGATTGTTTTTTTCGTCTCGAAGTTCTCATTAAAACGTCTGAAAAATTCATAGTTGAAATCTGATCAATTTTCGCCATTAATTTTGTATTGGTAATTGGAATGATGTCCGGGTATAAACTCGAATTTGTTCAAATTTATTTGTTTTGTCTGAAATTTTTCATCTAATTGTCTGAAAAGTTTATAATTGGAATCTGATCAATTTTAACCATTAGTTTGTATTTGGTAGTTGGAATGATGTTTGAGTAGATATGTTATGAACTCGAATTGATTAGGCTTATTGTTTGTTTTGTCTGAAAGTTCTTATCCCCTCGTCTGTTTCTTTACACAAGTTTTCTTATGAGAAATACTTTTGTATGTGATTTTCTTATAATTATCTGAAATATTCTTATTCATAGACTGATATAACGTTAGTATTGTCTCATATTTTTTATCTTATCAATATATTGTTTACAATTGGACGAGTATCGTTGAACTCGCAGCAACACACAAGATGCAACTAAGATCCTATAATATTATCATGAGCAAACCTTCCATTTGTTTAATGTTTTAGTGTTGTTGTCTGAAATTTATTGTTAAATTTGTTTAGATTGTTTGTTGTAAAGTCTAAGAGTTATGATTTTAAAAAATTATAAATAATTTCTTTAAGAATTGCAATCAATTTATTTAGTTTTTAATTGTTCAGCAAAAAGGACATTTAGAAAAACAAATCTAATGAGGATCAAAATAATTTAAAAATGATAGAAGAATAAAATAATTAGAGAGAGAAAAATAAAAAATACATAGTGCAAAAAAGTAATTGTGTGTGATTGTGGGAAAAAAATACGAGATACGAAAATAAAATAAATATGGTGAAAAAATAAAAGACCTTCCACAAAAGAAATTAGCAAAAAAAAAAAAATGTGAAAAATGAAAAATGAATTTTTTTTGAGAAAATACATATAAAAGAAAAAAAATGATTATGGTATGGTGATGAAAAAATATCAGAATGAATGAAAAAACACGTTATTTAAAAATTAAAATATGAAATCAATTAAAATAATATAAATTTCATTAAAACTAACCGAATTCATTCAATTCCATTAAATGGTAAACTTTACCAAGACAAAGTAAAAAATGCCCATATCAGAACCATCCAATTTGGGCGCAAGATTCTCTTAAGTTCAGAATGTCTAGACCCTTCTTAGACCACATCCCTTATTGATCGTGTCATGCACTTTACCTCATGTAACATCCTAATTTCAATAGATCAACCGAATAAAAATTCTGAAAAAACGATAAAACTCCCAAGTTTCTGCCTAGAAAACCATTATCAAATCCAAAACGACAACGGAAATCAACTACAAATATAGAAGGATCTGATAAGGCTACATTTCATCTAAACCTAGAAAAATCATAACCAAAGTTTACCAAAAAGAATATCAGCAACCTTGATGATCAAAAGACTGCTACTACAGTCTGCATAAAACTGTCACAAAATATCCAAGGATATAGGTAAACGGTTGAATGGCTGATGATTTGCGGTCATGGCTCATGTTCCCTTCTTCATCACTGGCTTCAATTTCAAATGGCTGATCACATGAGGACCCCCTACCGTTCCCCCATTTTCAGGACAACTGTGGGTGACTTGGGGTAGTGGGAAGTTCCAGTACTTCCTCGTTGGCTTCATTTTCAGGGGGCTGGTCGCGTGGAGCAGGCTCATCGGTTGCCCCATTTTCAGGCTGGAAATTTATGGGAAACTTTGTTACCCTGGGTTTATCTGACAGAATATTTCTTTGAACCCTTTCAATTAAGACCTTTGGAGGAGGCTCCTCTCTCAGCTGCTCTTCATCATAGTCATTGTTGACATAGTACCCCACCCTAACAAATTCTTGACCAAGATATGAACAAGTGAGGAGGAGCACTGTAACTCCTATAATATCTTCCTCACGAATCTTTGAAGGGTCAGGCGGATCAGCCTGCAGAATTAAAAGCCCAGATCTTCAAATATGTCACCATTGGAGCAGGCCTAAAATCAATAGTATAAAATAAAATAAGATAAGACCCCATTAACTAACAAGAATCATCAGGATTAACCTGCAAAACAAAACGGTAGTTTCCAACATTCACAGGCCCAACAAGCACACTCTCCAACAGCTGATCATAAGTCTCATCCTCTGCAGAACCCACATAAATAAGCTTCCATTCCAGATCTGCATAAAAGAGAAGTCAGAATTAAAAGGAAAGTAACTACATAATGTAGAATAGGGAGCTTGCTTAATAATGAAATATCACAAAAGATCGTATGCAGGAACTGACATGTCCAAACATAATATAGTGAGCAACAACATACAAACAAAAAGACATTGCATAAGCAATAGTACTCTGGTAGCCAGCCCAGCACAGCACAGCTTACAAACACCAGTTGTTTCTTTTCTAAAATGCATGAGTTAGGACATACTTGTAGCCTCTTATCACAGCAACAGTGAAGCCAAAACAGATCATCTGATAATGATAGGAATCATAATCTTGGAAAGTTCAAGCATCTTGTATTAAGTCGATCACTAGAAAATACATCTCTCAAAGACTGGTTGACTAGGCAGTATCACAATCATCATATTTTTCCCTCACATGTTAATGATACTTACAAAATATCTCATGATAAACTATGCTTCAATTGCATTAAAAGATTAAGCCCTAGCTTCTGTATCCGCAGTGCTAAAGACCCAAATGACATAGCTAACATCTCTAAATAAACAAGCTGAAAATGCCTAAAAATGAAACGCAAGTACAATCAAATCAACTGTGAGACCTCGGTTTTGAAATGAAAATGTAAATTGGAAGTGATCAATCCCCATTTTACAAAAACAAATATCTGAATTACTCATTTGTTAGAATCACTTTTTAGCACAGAAAATGACTTTAATTCTTTTTATGCAATAATTCACTGCATAAATGGGAAATATAAGGACAAATGTCATAAGTAAATCCCGATGAAATAATAGAAACTGACAGGAGCTTTTTGGTCCTTTTGGCCCAATCAAATAGAGACATTAGAAGAAAACCTTGACTTGGTTTAAAACAACTACACTTGTTGAGTTCAAGAAACACATGTACTTCACAAGTTAAAAACCTGATCAGCCTTTTTGGCATATGTCACCATGACTTAAACCAGTGAACTGAAAAACATGCAACAATTTACTGCAAGTGAAAATTTATCTCCTAATTATCAGTGACAACCATTCTCATAGCGAAAACTACAAACCATTCCAACCTCAAAATCAGTTAGGAGTACTACATAAAGCTAAAAATATCAGTACGAAATTCATTCTCTACCATGCAAAGATGCTTAACAATGTTCTTCATTCCGAAAGAAATGCCTTAAATATGAAGTGAACAGACGAAACTGGACAAATCCAGAGAGTAGCTTTACTTTCAGTTTGGTCATCTAAAAAATGACTACTCCTATATTGCAATAATAGAATTAGCGACAGAATCCTTGCACTCTTGTCTCACTGTCCTATCAATACAGCAAATAAGGGAATCAGTGGAAAACGAAGTTCAAAGCAGATAACGTAGGATCTCAATAGCATAACATTTCGATCAAATTCGTAGAGCAAGTATCACTTACTCCGAACCCAAACGAACCCCGTAGGTAAATGAAGGCTAAAGCAAGATAAAATCACAAAATTCAAAAACCCAAACGCGATAACAAAAAAGAATAAAGAAACTGATAAGGTACCGTCTTTGAGAGGGGTGAGACACTCGTACGAGATCTCGAATTGAAATGGAGTCAAAAACGATGCCGGGTTGTCCAACACGGTGACGTTTGTGAGATTGACGGCGCTCATTTTCTTAGAGGCAAGAAAGCTCAGAAAATTCGCATGCCCGAAATAGAAACTCGAGCAGGCACAAACTTCATGAAACCCTAAACAAAACCCTAAATAACCGAATCAGGAGCAACCTCAATTCAGAAAGACGATTCCATGGACTCTAAGAATACTCGTCGTCCGCTTCAAACAACTTCAGAGGGTTCAGTGTTGAGATTGAAATCGAACCCTAAAACAAGATTGAAGACCCAATCGGTGCAGGCGGGGTGAGGGAAGAAAAGAAGGGAAGAAGCATTTTGGAAGAAGGGAGACTGGAGAAGAGGAATGTGTTTATTATATACAGGGGAACCGGGAAAATATGGAAATTGCTACCGGAGATAGCCGGTTGCACGTTTTGGCGGGAGATGAAGTGGTTACGAAAATTTGCTAACAGTACAGCCCTTCTTTCTTCCTTCTCTCCGTTTTGGTAAATCCCTTTTTTATTTCTCCACTTTAAAATGTTAAGTTTGTATTCCCTATTTACGGACATGTGAGATATTATACTTCTTCGGTCCACCATTAATTAATTAGTACATTTATTTTATTATTATTTTTTCATGAATTGTTAAATATTTTTAATTATATAATTTATATGCATATTATAATTTATAATATTTTTTTTTTAAATAAATCAATTAATAGAGGACAAAGCGAGTATGTACGTGGTTTAGACTAATCTCATTAATGGCGAGACCTAAATTTCAGACTATTTACATAATAATGTACTTTTGGAAAGGAAAAGATAATATGCTTAGTAAAGGAAATTGATCATTTATAAAAAGAAAGTCAGCCATAACTATCAAATGGCAGATTAGGAAACGAATTAAAGTAGAGCAAACTAATCACCTTGTTACTCCCTTGACTCCATTTTCTAACCGTGATATCTAGTGTGGATGAACCCTTACAGAAAGTATACATAGACGGAGATATGCTAATTATCGACAGAATATAATTTTTTTTTTTTGAAAGAAATCATTTTCATTTTGTATCATGCGACTATTACCGAGAAGAATTAAAAAATGGGGAACCGGTCCCCCAAACAGATCTACCTAACTATCCTAAACCATGTCGGGTAAGATATTGAGCAGCACTATTAAGGTGCCGCGCGTATAACAAAAATAAGAGGGTGTGCAGAAAGTAAACAAAACAGAAATCAAAAGTCTTCAAAGGAAAATAGAGAAACAAAAAAAAATAACCACCTAATGATAGAAGAGCACCATACATAAACAGAGCAACAATGGATCTGAAAAAGGATGTAATGCATCATGTGAAGATCTCGCGCTAAACTTCCATCACCTAGCCAAATAGCTTCATAAAGGCTCTCATTCGCAACATTCTCAATCGGTACGGAAGCAACCAACCATCACCCAAGCCATAACATATAAGCTTGATAACACATGTCTCTTGCAAGAAGTCTTGTGTAGAAGATAAATAACTAAATATGCACTTGTCTGCACAACATCCAAAACCACCAACCGCATTGCTTCACAAACCAGTAGGCCCAAACCAATTCAGAATACTGAGTGCACCAGGAAGGCTCCAGACCCCACACACTCAGGAGAATATTGCTCACTGCTTCAGGTAGGGTGAGCACTCGCTCAACCTTGTCACACTCATCTTCTACTCGGTTTGCTCGTCCTAATGACACAACCCTAACTGAGCACTCAGACCTATCTCCTAAAACAAAAACCAACGATTCAGCAGAAAAAAATGAACCATGGAAGAACAGAATACCAAAGCCCACCAGAGGAGGGTCTGCTGCCGGCAGCAGTGATTTGAGCAAACCACCCTCTGAGGACACCTTTGGTCGCTAGAAATACAAGCGGATGAACACCGAAACGCATCACCCACATCGGACAAGAGTGCCTACCAAGATTTGGCACGAGCCCACCCAAATTTCCCATCCTCCTCACAAACTCGCTTCCTCAGACAATGAAACCAACACGGAACAGGGGCCGGCAGGCAAGCTAGAAAACAACAGACGAATGGGTTCGCGTGAGGCCCCAGTGAGGACACGAAACGGCCACCAAAACGATGCCAGGAGTGCAGCGTCGGAGTACTGGCCCAATCTGTACGCCGACACCATGGAAAATGATGAAAACTTGGAAAATAGCAAGACACCCGCTTGCCCCGGCAAGCCAAAGGCAACAACATTTGTAGTGAGCTCGAACCAACGGTTGGGAAAACACATGCCGACAACTCCGAAAAAGAAGGACTAGCAACGACAGTAATTCTTGAAGGAAACCTTAGGTGCCATCTATACACATGTGCTACAATTTTTTGAATACATGGTCACACAATTTTTCTTTCATTTTAAATGGTCAATACACTAAAGTGTCCTACTTTTTTATAGTTGAAGGACTGAATACCAAGTCATGGCCTATATAAAAGAAAAAAACTATCAAGTATACTGCAACCTACAAAATACCCCATCTTACCATTAATAGTGTGCTTTGACTTTAATTTTGAAGGTTAATAATCACAATAAACCTTTGAAGATACCAATTTACCTCCCAAAACTATTCAATCACCTTTTGCCCCTCCCCTACCACCCTCGCTGCATATCTCCCACCCCACTTGATATGGTTGCCCTTCCTAAATATAGGATATGTCATGTGTAATTTGGGCCAAAACCGCATATCCCACCCCACTTGATTCGGCGACGACGACGGCGCGTACGGCCACTCTCCGGCGGTTCCGACGACGGTGGTGCGTGTGGCGGAAATGGCGGCGCGTGGACCATCCTCCGGCGAGCTCTCCGGCGACCACTGGGTGAGAAAAAACGTCATTTTTCTCATTTATCAAATTTTTTTTAATTATTGCACTGCGTACTAAATTGAAAAATCTGTTGGGAATTTTTCAAATATTCGATTACTGTGATTGCAAAAATTCAGGATTTTGCAATTGTATTATTGTTTTCTAAAATAATAAATTGTGAAAAATTCTATTTGTTAATCGATCGATGAAATTGTGAGTTGTCGGATTAGTTATTAATTTATTGATTAAAGGGAGATTTAATCATGAAAGTATCATTGGAATTTTAAGGAAATTATTTGGGTGGAAAATGGACAAAATCCAAAAATTTAAGGATTTTTTGGTAATTTTCGTGATTATTCACAAAATATGGAAAAAAAATGGGCAAAATTGGTGTTTTGCCACTTTCTGAAATTCTGGTGTCAATCTGTGCATTCTGAGAAAAATCTGGATATTCTGTTGTCTTTACGTTTCAGGGGGTTGTATCGAAATACAGCCGAAATACTGCCGAATGTTCGACAGCATTGTAGATTCTTCGGTTCTGGAAAGTAAAAACATTCTATGGCTTATAATGTAAGGGCAATCTGTTAAGTTGTCACTTTATGTAATTTGGGGTCATTTTTCAAAGGTTAAGAAAAGTTGAGGACTTTGTACATAATTACCGGCAAAGAAGTTAAAGTTAAGCTTCTTTAAGTTTAAGTGTAAAATTTGGAAGTATTTAAGTGAATTTTGTCACTTTATGCAAATTGGGTTAAAAATGCACTTTATATTAAAGTATGAGAATCTTGTGTGTAATTAATCATAAATGATGATTAATGATCCTAAGTGGTAATTTGGTAAAATCTGCAAGTTGGTTAACCACTTAATCTGCAGTTTGACCAAGTTGGTCAACTTATGAAATATTAGTCAAAGTTGACTATTTCTGTTAAGAAACGTAGAATTATAGAATTCTAAACTTTATAGTTTGTCTCTGTATTTTAGAGTGAAAATTCTAGTAGCCGCAAGGATTCACTTGTCTGGGATCTACCGCATTTCTGTCGTCCGTCAAGTAAGGGGTTTAACTTTCTTAATATGCAATGCAGATTTTCTTCATGCGGATTAGGTTAGTTAAAGGCTAGTAGTCAGGTCGAGAGTGGGGCCCAATGACTCTTGGGGCTAGTCACATGGTAGGGTAATGCTATGCAGGACTTTGTTTTCCATATCGGCGTATTTCGTGTCGTTGATCGACAACGGATAAACTTCTCTTTTGTTTGGTTACTTGTCACTTTGTGACTCTGACAGTTTTGGGGTTGTACACCCCTCGCTGGTACCACGCTATTTTGACCTCTTAATGCGTGTGAGCCTAATAAGCCACCGTAGGGTGCTGTCATTCTGAGATTATGTAAGGTCGGGGACCTTCAGTATGAGATTGTACCAAACATGTTCGACGGAACTTCTGAGGATTGTTTATCATGACATCTGCATATCATATTCCTGAAATATTTAGGATTGTATATCTGCTAGTCCACTGCATACTAACCCTTTTCTGCACACAAAATTCTTTTAAAATGTTTTTCCACGGTTACCTGCGCCTACCCCTTTATTGAGTATCTCCCAAGGACTCAACCCCCAATAAAGTTATACTTTTCAGGAGCATCTGTCTTTCGACCGCAGAATAGTTATGCATGGTCGTTCTATAAGTTCTCGTACTAAGGTACATAGCTCCCTGATAGAGTATTCCATTTCTGATTCTGAAATGGGGGTTAGTCTGGTCGGAGGATTGTTTATTTGTCTGTCTATTTTTCTGGTCAGCATGATAGATTCTGGACTAATGGTTTAACTTTTTTGTTTGTAATAAACAGCAGCAGGAGCAGTGTTGTAATTGTGTATTCTGGGCTCTGTAGGCGTAGGATGTATATAGGTATCATTACATGATCTGTCATAATCTGATCTGTAAGTCTGTCTTATTTTATTTTCTCGAGGAGTTCTTGTCCAACTAAGTGGGCAAGACTCCTTTCTGGTGCATCTGGGTTTAGATGAGCTCAACAATATATTTTTTTATTATCTGATTGCGCGATTTTCTGTAAAACTGTTGACGTGTTAGGAAAGAATTTTTTAGGGTTGGGTTTTGGGACCGCCAATTAAGTTAAGTGTTCCGCATCACCGACCACCGCCCGGTTCCTCCGACATCCGCTTCCGTAATCAGACGCCTCCACTGTACCGTGATCGGGGGTAGTGGTGACAATCAATGTTAGCATATTTTTACTCAACCATTCCATTCCCAACACAATATCATATGTTTTCAAATCCATCACCCAAAGGTCACAAGGAAAAGCATGATTCTCTATCTCAACAGGATATCTCCTAACGACTTAGTTAGTAAACATAATTGTTCTTCCTGGACTTCGAATTAATTTCATCTCATTCATACAACCTTTCTCTAGATTTAATTTCTTAACTAGAGATGCAGAGATAACAGAAATAGTAGCACCAGTGTCAAAGAGAATTTTAACGCTACTATTCTGGAATGAGAACATACCTCTTGCCGCTTATGGCTCTCGAGCCACTTGGCTCGCTATGTTGAAAACTCTCGGTTCTATAGTAGGGCGAGCTGGTGGTCCTGCTCCCTGTCCTAACTGCTGAAACTGACCTCATCCTCCAGGTTGAAACTGGCCTCGTCCTCCTGTTTGGAACCGTCCTTGACCCATAGGTTGAAATGGCACTCTACGTGCTGCTTGAGGGTTCATGGGACAATCTCGAGCATAATGGCCAGACTGATAACAGATGTGGGACCTGTTTGTGCCTACATTGCATGGTCTATCGCCATGATACCTGTAACATAATTGACACATTCTGTCCAACCCTTTCTTCCTGTTAGGCTGGCCTTGACCATCCTGAGTATCAGGTCTTTTACCTGAAAAATTCTCGTTCCCCGATGTTGCAGAATGAGCAACCGGCTCTGTTTCTTTAGTCTTCATCTCCTTAAACTCTCTTTCAAGAGCTAAGGCTTTCTCTAATACCTCATTATAGGTTTGATTACCCACTAATAGAATGTGTCATCTTAATGAAGGTCGAAGTCCATCAACAAATTTCTTCACCCTCAACTCCTCTTGAGAGTCCGTAGATGTAGCATACTATATCAAAGTGTTGAACTCATGCTCATATTCCTACACTGTCTTCGGGCCCTACTCAAGTTTATCAAACTCTTTCCTCTTTATGTCCTTAACAACCTCACTGATAAACTTATGCCAAAACATTTCCTAGAAATCTTTTCACTCAAGCTTGGTCCTACAATGCTCAGAGACATTTGCATCATCTCTTTCTAGAAGTCTTACTATGGTTTTCCACCATCGTGTTGCTTGACCCTTCAGAAAGAAAATCACTAAATCCACTTTACTTTGAGAAGGAATTTTTGCGTAATTAAAGTTCCCCTTAATCTCATTCAACCAATCGATCGCTATTTCAGTATCACCCTGAACATCAAAGACATATTGTTTCATCTTCCGGAATGATTCCAGAAGTTCTAATGGATCTTTCAGTTCTTCCGCTGGCCTTCGGCATCTACGAGGGTGAATATCCTTCCTATCCTCATCCTCAGGGTCCTCTTCATACTATTGTGGATGTTTCCTCTCATGTATCTCATCCTCTCCACTCTCAGTAGTGGGTTGCTGATTTCCCTCTTGATGGATTTGATACCCTTGTGTCAAACCTGCTAAGGTTTGATCCATCCTGTCTATTCTTGAACTCAGGTCTTGTAGAACCTG
>JBBYHH010534452.1:0-10923 GCA_038382905.1 Daphne laureola
TCTATGTAATCTTGAACTCGTATGAACATGAACATGTAATTGAGAATCTTAAAGGTCTTAAATTCTTCAGTATGCTTATATAGTATTATCTAATAGAGTGACACATCTATAATACTTTGGCAGGAAAAAGGTGGTTGCTGTCAGATGACAGGTGGCAATTGTATCCTAGAGGCCAGATATCAGGCAGCAATGTGCTGAGGGCATGTCCTCGGTTTGCATACTTGTGCATCCGGGTGGTACGGCCTTGATGGTTTTTAATGGGTCCTATTTCCTGGGCTGGTGACTCAAACTTTTGTATGGGCCTTTTGCGTCTGGCAGGCCCAATCTGGGCCTTTGGTGATTTAGCTTGGGCCTATTGGCCATCAATAGTCATGGAGAAACATAACTTGCAACCTAAGCATGATCACACTCTATTACTGCTAAAAGACAGACATGGAAGTAGATAATAGCACTAAAGAAATAGAAGCAGAGTAAAAGTTAGAATTCACCCGTAGAAAGATTCTCCATAAATGAACCCTTCAACCCCTCTGAAATGGAGGTTGAAGGGGTAAAAGCCCTTAGCTCAAGAAGCTAATTTAAACTTAGGGTTTAAGGTCAAAGAGAGCAATCCAATATCCAAATTGATACCCAATGAAAATCCTCCAATTGCTACGTACAAACCTGTGAGTGCAGCTGGAAATGGATGAGGCGCTAAACTTCCATGTTGGAGCACCTGGGAGTGTTGCTTTGGCTGAAACTAGTGTCTTGAGGGTGCCACTTCTTTTTCCTGGTAGTCGCACCTCGGCCTCCTTCTCTTGCGCCTTGAGGTACCAGTTTAGTGCCTCTAACTGGTACCTTGGCCTTCAACCGGCACCTTGGACGCGCCTCTTTCCATGCCTTGGACTCTCGCCTAGTTTCCAAGGGGCTCTAGTTCTAGGCGTTAGAACTAGCGCCTCATACTGGTGCCAACTCCCTAATTGCACCATTTGTAATTTTCTTCTCAATCTTTCACTTTGGTGCAATCGGGTCCTTCCAACATTTCTTGAAGCTTGTTCTTCTTCCTTTTTTATGACTATTTGTGCATATTGAGCTATTATTCACCTCTATATGTATGCCCGTACAATTCTTCAGAATTCATAAGTAAAGTGCGTATTTAGCATTAAAAGCAGGAAAACTTGATGGGTTTAATGCTCTACACATAGTGGAAAAGTGTACATGTTTGTACACTGATCAAAATCTCATCTGTCTAAAAGTAGAAATCTATATCCATCCTGAATATCGACTAAAAATTCACAAATTCATACTCATTCAATATCATCTAGCCTAAGCATCAAGTGAAAGTGAAAAATGAAGAACCACACTCATATCTGAATGCTCTAAGTAACATCTTTTTTATGCTTCATATCATTAAGAAAATGAGTTGATCACTTCATTACTATCTAAATTCAAGGAATACTCATTCATGTGAACATCAGAATATTCATTCATATCTTTATTTTGTATGTGTTCAATATCACAAGGTTACTACTTGTATCACTTGGTGATTATCAACATGTTAATGAAAGGAATATCAACCCATTGATGAGAACTCAGTAATACATTCAGTCCAACTTACACTCTTACATATGAACTACTCTGTGTTTGTACCTTTCTGATGATAACAAAAAGGGAGAGAAATGTGTTCAAGAATTAACAGGGAGCTTGACCTTTGGATAAAATGCAAATTACCCAACGATGTTTTCAAAAACTATTTTCCTAAGGGGGAGAATATGTTCTATTGGGAGAATGTGTTCTATGTTTGCAAAGAACTTTTCAAACATCATCCTAAGGGGGAGCATATACTCTATTACAAGAGCTTTATCAAATCACATTTCAAAAGGGTTATCAAAACTTCTTGAAGTGTTTTGTCATCATAAAAAAGGATGAGATTGTTGAATTTTTTGACTCCTACCACATGTTATTTGGATTGTGTTGAACATTTTGGCATATTTACATCTTAATCCAATTTCATGATTAATGTGAACTTGTTTCTTAGCCACATTTATAGGAAATTCAAGAATACATATCAAAGATCAAGTATATGGAAACTATCAGATGGATATCATATCGGATCATGACGAAAATAGAAGACAACGATACAATCAGATCACAAAAGCAAAGAAATCTCGAAGGTGTATTGGTACACTATCAAAGCATGCGCCTAGACAGGACTCATACAAGACAAGGCCTGCCTGCGCAGCATATAGAAACTATGAGGTCCTCGCATGCAGTGACTGGAAATGTTTGAGTCAAGGTAACAGGATCGCTAGCGATGGCCACCTGCGGGGGAACACGGCCGTGCGAGAACTCAGCCCCCGTGCATGGCGAAGGCAACGCCCCTTCGCATGGAGGAAGATGTCGCCAATCACGTCGCTGCCCATGATTCCCACATCTTTGGTAAATCGTCACCCACTCGCCCAGGCCACTATGTCACCCCCGACCAGGAAAGCGTGGGATAAACCGTCCATCACTCCGATTCATGAGGGGTTAACTGCTGGGTCTAAGCGTTATATAAAGGAAGGCCCGGGAGAGTTCAAGGTATGATATTCTCTCTGATAAAACACTATTAAGTCCTGGACCTTGAACTGACTTGAGCGTCAGAGTGTGCTTCTTAGGTCACAATCTCGGGTCTTTTGCAGTTTTGGACTCACTATCGGAGGAGTATCAGAAGTACAAAGTCACAGTATCCAGATAGCCGGAATCTAGGCTATCAGATTGGCAACGTCTGTGGAAAATGAACATAACCCACGAAAACTCACCAGACAGGGGCATATACTTACAAGGACCCTTGGGAATGGAAGCAAAGCGCAGGGTGACATTCTAGTTCCCCATAACCAATAATTTGGTGGAATATGAAGCCCTGGTAGCAAGACTGAGAATGGCGATCAAGATAGGGATTCGGCGACTCATGGTTCATAGCAACTCACAGCTAGTAGTACACCAGGTGTAGGGGACCTCAGAGTGCAAGGACCCTACGCTGATGAAATACTTGAGACTCGTTAAGGGTTTCATAAAAGAGCTTGAGGAGGTTAATCTCATCCACATACCAAGAGCATCCAACGAGAAGGCCGATGCCCTATCCAAAGGGTGAATGCCATCTGAATGAGAAACATTAGCACGACCCTCGATTGACATCCACACAGCAGACATCAGTGTCCTCCAAACATAGGAACTGGCAAGCCTGGACTGGCGGACACTAATTATAAGATAGTTATAGGGGCTTCTGTAGATCAGTTTTGACGGTAAGAAAGCAGTGCGCAACCGCACCAATCACTTTGTTATCATAAACAACCTCCTGTGGCATCACGGATACTCAGCCCCCTATAGAGATGCCCATCACAAAAGAAGGGAAGCATCTGCTAGATGAGATACACCAAGGAGCATGCGCGGTTAACATTGCAGCCGATGCCCTCACACATAAAGCCCTGCGGTAAGGATATTACTGGCCAACTATGCTAAAGCAGGCGAAAGCCCTGGTGCGCAAATGCCGCCAATGCCATCTTAACTCAAGGGTTCAGCAATTACCGGTCGTGATGTCACGATCGCTCACCTACCCTATACCATTCGCACTCTGGGGCCTGGACTTGATTAGCCCGATGCCAACAGCCCAAGGCCAATACCAATTTTGCATCGTGGTAGTGGACTACTTCACCAAATGGATAGAAGTGGAACCCCTCGTGACAATCACTTCAGAAAGAGTCATCACGTTCCTCTGGAAGAACTTGGTCTGCCAATATGGTAGCCCTCGCACCATCATCATGGACAATGAAATGCAATTCGCAAGTATAAAAGTTCAGGAATGCATGGCCGAGAACAACATAAGAATATTGTACGCACCCATTGCGCACCCCCAGTCAAATGGTCAAGTCAAAGTTACAAATCGCACCCTCAATGAAGGCCTCAAAAAATGATTGGACGGGGTAAAGGGATGATGAGTCTATGAATTACCCAGTGTACTGTGGGACTATCGCACAACCCCATGAACCCCAACCGGTGAAACACCATTCTCCCTGGTCTATGGAACAAAGGCCTTGCTACGTATCGAAGCGGACCTACCTACCATCCGCATCATCAGCTTCAGTTCTGATGACAACGCCGCTGGCCTGCACGCAAAGTTGGACCTCTTTGAAGAGCTCTGCGAAGGCCCTCGACTCTGCATGACAGCCCTCAAACAGTAGCTCAACCTCTCACGTAATGCCAAAGTCAAGCCAAAGGAACTAAAGGAAGGGGCCCTCACGTTGTTACGGTTAGAACTCACCAGCAGGGACCCCCGATAGCGGGTGCTCCAACTAAATTGGGATGAACCATTCCTCATCCACTGGCAAGTGCATACCGGTGTGTTCGAGCTCATAGGCTATAATGGGAAGCCACTCCCCAGAAATTATCATGCCGATGACTTGCGCCCCTACTATGTGTGACTATTTCTATCAATATAATGCCAACATGGTACTTATTCCATATGTTCAATTTTAACAGCTATAGGGACATCCGCAAACTTAAAGCTTAGCAAAGAAAAAAATGGAAGAGCCCTCTATGCCTGATCAGCCAGAGCGGCCGCGCCAAACAGGCATAAGCCGCATACGCCTTCTACACCTGACCGGTCAGAATGGACTGACTAAACAAAGTCAAAGGCCTTGTCAGGTCCCGCTGCAGTGATTCCACCAAAGGCAATCCCGTGCGCGCTATAGAAAATAAACAATCACTACGCAGCAGCAAATAAACATGAAGACAAATTAACAACTAAAGCATGTAAGATGATACATAAATCATTGTTACTTTACAACACTCAGGGAAGGGTGATTTACAAAATCAAACTCCATCACCCGCAGGGGCCTGGGGTGCGAGACCCAACTTCCCTTCGGCTTCACCTCATGCCAGAAGGGTATCAATGTCGGGGTTCTCGCACGTAAATGTACTCAGGACATTGAAGTTCTGCTCAGGCAGAAGCTTCTCCACCTGCCATCGACAATGAAGCCACCCTTCCTCAAAGCCCTAGGTAGGAGCATCTGTCTGGCTACACAGATCCAGCACCCTCTCCTTGATCTGGGTAAGCCTGGAAGGGAAGGGAGCCTAAACATTGGCAAAGGATGATGGACCCTCCGCAAGCAAGGAGGAAAGCCCTAACTCCTCCTCTACATCAGCCAACGCCCGATTGGCTACTGTAGCATTAACTGATATATCCAGAAGCGAGGGCACGTGCCTCCATCTTCCCGCGTGAAACCAATGCCACAGCCTGAGCCTCCTCAGCTACCGCCTGCACCACGCCTAGGGCCTCGATAAGAACACCATTCTTGATGTCCTGTTTCCTGATCACACCCGCCTGCTGAAATAAATGACCCTTGAACTTGTTCAAAAGATCATTCTTCTGAAGCTCCACCAGCCGCATCTTCTCCCGTTTCTCATTGCAGATGGCGCACCAATTCTCTAGTTCTTCAACACAGTGTGTCAGTCTCTAATTCTCAGCCATTATCCATATACGCTCAGCATCCGTGCTTTGTAAGGCGTACACTTGGGCGGTATCGTGAGAGTTGGTAAACTTAAGAAACTCATTGAACTCCTCCGTCGTCGGATAGGTCTTTACAGTAGACTGCAAGAAGAATGAGTCAATAACGCATTGAAATAATAACATTCAAATAAACATCTATTTGTATCACACCTACGCTCAATTGCAAGGCCGCGGCCTTGTAAAAGCCCTGCCCAGGAGACTCTAAAGACCGTCGTAGCAGCTCACGATCGTGAGGCATGCGGAGACCCTCCAGAGAGCTGGCCAAAATATTCTCCCTGCTTTTTAAAAGTAACGAGTCATTGGACAATAAGAATATGGGGTCCCATACCTCTGTAATATCATGCCCCTCCTCATGAAAGGTCTCCAGCCTCTGGGCCTCTCGCGCATTGAAAAAGGCAGCAAGGTTCGTAAAGGGGCTGGGCTCGCGAGACCTCAGTTGTTTCTTCTCCAAATAATGAGATAGAACACCTGCCTCTAGCAGCTCACTGCAAGGATGGACCAGGTCCATGATCTGGCACCACCCAGCAAACCATATCTCATCGCCTGCAGCAAAGACAACCATTAGAATAAAAAACGCATGAGATATAACAACACCAATTACAATAGTACTTACCAATCATAGATGCTCGCACGGGTGAGCTCGAGCTCAGACCAGCCAGAGCCATGGCCACCAGGACCGGCTTACCCCATCTAGATGTCACATTCTTTACCTCCCAAGACACCTACAGGGACCAAGCGGGGTCAGAAGAAGGGATGCCCAGATCCATAATAGTAACACCACTGCCTCCCTCGACAGTTGTTACCTTAGGGTCACCCTCACAAGGAACAGAGCCCGCAGCCACTGGCGCCTCCTCTACCGAACCTATAATGTCAACTGAAGAAGGATTGTTTGGAACGGGCTCCATCGAGTAGGCCATAACACCACCAGGGGAGCCTGCGCCTGCTGTGCTCGCAGCCCTAATTTTCTTTAGCATGCGGGCTAACAGAAGAGCCTCAGCAGTGATAGCCAAAATCTTAGCTACCCAGATAATGTTGTTGGTTGCTTCTCTTTCTCCTCTTCCTCTCTTCTTCTTGCGAGTTTGTGTCCTACAAAGACCCGAGGTTGTGAGACCCCAGTGAGATACTCCAATGCTAAAGTCAGTTCAAGCACTCAAGATCTAAGTGTGTATAGCTAGATAGAATATCATACCTTTATTCTCAGGTGAACTGTCTTATATACGGTGCTGCCCGTATAGTTTCCTTGCCCACGTTCCCACGTCATAGGGATGTTTCACATCATGAGGGAGTGGAAGGTGTGCCTAGAGTGGGGAACATTGGAGACATGCACAAGGGAGACGTGGGAGTCATGGAGGCGTGGGCGCGAGGGGTGGCCGCTTCCGCATGATGACTGTTGCAGTGTATGCCTCTAGGGGCCATATCCGCGTGCCCCTGATGGGGTTACTGGCGCTCCCATGTGCGGATCTCTCATGCGATGTCTGCGTGTAGCGCTTGCTTGGATAGTGTACCAAGGAGCCCCCCCGCAGGTGAAGTAGGGGTTGGGTTCTGAACTCTGCTTGGCTTCTATGCGCTAGGCGATGCTCGTTGAAGGCCAGTATGCTCTCGAGATTCATGATTCTCGGAGAGATGTCGAGACGTGTACGGTTGGGCTTTTGCGTTAGTTAGTATCCATGTGACATTTTGAAATTCAAAAAAACACATTGATAGTCTCGGTTGCACTTCTCCTCCTCGATCTACATCATTTGCATTCCTCTTTCAGAAATGGTACTACTCACTCCTTCCGACGGTCATTGTTTCTCTCCATTTCGCGCTCTTTCGGCCGATTAGTCTTTCTAGCCCGTGTCTGACGCTTGTCTTTAGGTTAGTTCTGTGATTTGTGAAATGTCGGATTTAACCTACTCATCAGGTGTTCAACGAAAGTTGCAGGCCAAACTTTGTTTGAGATTGTTGTGTTTTCTTGCTTTTCCACCGATTGTAGTTAATGACACCCAAGAAAGCCCCATGCCCGATCATGCCGGTGATGACGCACAGTGGGTTGACTACCGATTAGCTCATCTCTAAACTTAGTAAGTACTCCTGGCCCGGTAACATCATGGACTGCCGATTATCTCAAGCCAACATCCTTCAGTCCGTCAATCTTCCAGTGACGGATACAAACAAAGAGAGGGAGACGATGACCCTGTTTCCGGTGCAACTGTCAGAGGGGTTGAGGATGCCTTTTCCGCGTATAGTCCAAGACCTATGCCTGTGGTAGTGTGTTCCTCCTTCTCAGCTAGGGCCAAATGTTTTTGGACAAATTTTAGTGTTCGTCGTCGCCTGAAAAATGGCAGGCGTAGAAGCGTTCGCAGAGGTGTTTTTGTGCTTCTTCCGTCTGGATCTGAGAAGCGGTAAAAACCGGTTCCACCTTACTCCTATCAACGTGGGAAATAATTTCTCTATTACATTCTTTGTGTCTCTGCACTCCTTCCATGAATGGCATAAGTACTTTTTTTTTTCATTTTGTGACAACCGGCTTGGCATTTTCCGGTAGTTTTGAATACGGGCCCTGCGTATGCGGAGGCAGCGAAGTCGGTCTGGCACTGTGAGAGCCCTAAGTGGTAGGCGTACGTGACATTACTTACTTGGATGGACGACATCTTCTCTCGTGAGGCATGTGATGAGTTGTTTCCCTTTTAGCTGGACACCCTAGACGAGGTGGTGCTGCGCTGGGCGGGGCTGAGCACCGGGCACTTGATAGATCCCATCGTGGAGCCTCCTCATGAAGGGTGGTCTCTGGTGCAACGGGGCCACATTGTTGATGCTCTCTTCACCGCGCTCACGGCTTGTAGGGGTAAACTTGTAGTCATCTTTCTTTTTATGCCCTCATCCTTGAACGTTTTTAACCATTGGTTGTTACAGATGACCCACCCCACTCTGAGGATGCGCTAGACAGGCCGAAGGTGACCGCTTGTACTGCGTTGAAGATCTAATTGAGTTACACCCAGGGGGAGGGACCTGTTGGTGCTACGAAGTCCTTGCGTGAGATATTGGCTCCCTAGAAGCGCGCCGCTAGTAGTGAGTGTCCCTCTCCTAGCGGGGAGGCTAAACGCCAGAAGACCACTGGTGTTGATCTTTTTATTGCACAATCGAGTGACACGTGCCAAGTCTTCATAGGGAGAGCTGTTTCCCTACCCACTTTGATCGAGACTGTTACTCCCCCTCCTATCTCTGAGTAGCCATCAACCACGGGGGCTGAATTTGTTGTGACCTCGGTCTTAAAAAAGGTGCCCACTGCAGGTGTGCCTTCTGTGTCTGCTCTAAAGTCTCTGTCATGAATACCAGCTAAGGTTTCCGCTACTACGCTTCTGCTAGCTCATCGTCTAGGCCGCGCAACAATGTCAAAGGGTGCGATAGCGGGGGCCTCAGTGGAAGCTATATCTGGGACCTCAAGTTCTTCAGGAATGACGGTTGTGGATGCTAAGCCTCCGGTGGCCACCGCCAGTGTTGAGGCATTCGCTGAGGTTATGGAAGCTAGTTCCTTTGTGATGGTTGTTAGTGCCTCCGTGCCGTTTGGAGTTGCGACCCCTGAGTTGGCTATTGTTACCTCTATGGTTCCCAAGGTGCCTTCTGCGGGTGCGGTAATAACGGACTGGTCTACTTTCACCAGTTCTACATCCGAGACTGAAGAGGGGGTTGGATGAGGCAATGCGACACCTCTTTCAGCAGAGGCTGGTACTAGTGGTGGCACGGAGGGTGCTAACCCAGGTGACAGTAAGTGCTAATTTGATCATATTTATGATATTGCTTGTTGACTCCCCTTTCACGCCAACCCACTGTTTGCATGCTCTGAAGACTGCCATGTTAGACGTCATAAAGTCCTGGATCTGTTGAACCGGGAAGAGAAGCTGGTGAAGGCTTGCGTACTCTGCCATTACTTGAAGAGGAAAAGGCTCCAGTCCAGGGCAGCCTTGGATCCAGCTACCCTTCTTGAGGGTAGGGCGGCAGCTCGAGTTGAGTGTTTCACCTGCAAAAGGCGTGACCTCATGGATGCTTGGGACCCTATTTTCCTCTTTGCCAATGATTCTTCACTGTTGGTAGGAGCGGAGGGGACCTTATTGTCCTGCCTTGAAGGGCTTTGCATCCCCTTCGATCATGAGCTTCTTGTGAGGACCTTGGAATCTCCTGGGCATGACCTTCACGAGACAGCTGCGTCGCAACTCAGGGTAGGTGCTTGACTTGTAAGTTCAATGATGCTGTTTCATTCATATTTTAATCTGAGCGATCTCAGGCCGCCATAAAAAGCTATGTTACGGCCAAAAAGCTCGATGAATTCTTGAAGTATCCCAATGCGCACGACATCACTCAAGTGGCGACGCTGCAGGAAAGCCGTGAGGCCCGGACATGTCTGGAGGCAGAGAAGTGGGAATTGTCCAACTGCGTTGCGCAACTGGAGGAGTGGTGCACTGTGCGTAACGAGGTGAGGGAGCGCTCACATCTACTTGAGTTGCAGAAGAGTGATCTCCTGAAAAAGTTCAAGGAGTGGCTCTTCCAGTAGTCCGGTGCACTGAAACAACAGGATATTGAAAACAGAGTGTTGATCGAAGTGTTGGTTGGGGTTCGTAATGCGGCAGCAGAGTTCCATAAATGCCTATAGGTAGAGGCCAATTTAGCTGTTAAATGAGCCCAGGACGCTGCCTTTGCGGCACAGGGTGCTGCAGACAGCTCTACTCAGGAACTTTTGGATGCATCTGCATGTGCCAATGTTGCGCTGGTTGGGATTGCGGTTGTTGAGAGCGTGCTAGAGCTTGCCCCTGCTGCAGGTAAAGCCTGCGCCATCCTTGGTTCTGATCTGGCGCCTGCACCTGATAGAGTTGCCAAAAAAGGGGAGAAGGTGTTGGACCTTCATGCGCAAGCTGACACTGGTGCGCAGGTGTTTAAGGAGGGCTGGCTCCGTTATCGGTAACAGGCTGACAAGCTGTTTCCTGAGCTAAGCTTTGACTCATTAAACGCATTCGCCTGTGAGGAACCTGATGTAGATACCCTCCTCCAGTGGGTTCAATCCCATGGCAAATTGGGTCCTGCGGTTCCTTTAGAAGGGGATGGAGTCTACAACGCTGTGAATGACCCTTCCCAGGATAATGTATGAACTTTGGAATTTGGAATGCACAGTTGTTTATTCTATTGCGTAGTTTGCCATTGTTTTGTTTTGTTCTGTGCATAAGATTTCACACACACGTGGGATCGCGTTCGTATGTTGCTCCTGAGGTAGGGCCTGACAAGGCTTTAGGCGTTTCTTAAGCCTTAGTAGCCGTTCTGACCGGTTGGGTGCAGAAGGCGCTTGGATTATCATAAATCCCAAGGGCGACCACTCTGGCTGATCAGGCGCAGAGGGCATTTTGTAATCTTCAGTCATTTTTGTAACT
>JBBYHH010534674.1:0-10921 GCA_038382905.1 Daphne laureola
TCGGTGGCCCTAGGTCAGGATCTGGTGACCCTAAACCTCGATCTATAATTCGGTGTATTTCTTTTTCCATTTCATATTTTTTACCGGTGATCGGCGGTGGTTTGGCGGTGGAAAATTTGCCATGCTGGCAAAAATTAACAACGATGGTGAATTGGGACCAAAAACTATAATAATGGTGGTAATATATGATATTTTTTCAAAGTAGTGATAGTTTGGGTCCAATAGCAAAACGTTAATGGAAATTTGGGACCTTCTCCCTTAATCTAGATGTACCTCAAGTTTTAGAACTATTGAAATCGTAAGTCTAAAATTCTCAAATCCTTTTCATTATAACATGTGTTTAATAGTTAACATTTTCAAATTAATATTACTTTGTCTTCATTTACTATTTTTTAAGGTCAAATCTGGGGGATCCTACTATCCTCAAACAAAGGATTACTGGTACTGCTTTAAATCAGTCTACGGACACTGTTAAACCTCGTATCAATATTCAACTACTCAAATCAATGTTGGCGTCTAACGACAACAGTGTACTTAGTCTTGTCTCACCCAATACTATATTTTTTTATAAATAGTAACATGTCAATACACTAACATTATGTTACAATTGCAGATTGAGGGTGAATGGAAATGTTGTGCATCTGTCATTGAGATTGACAAGACGTGGCCATTTTGGTAGAAGGGATGTCGTAACTCTGCTAGGAAGGTTTTGGAAACTGGAAACGTTTACTGGTGCAAAAAAGGTAACATGACAATCACATCCCTTACTATACGGTAATATGAACCGTTTTTCTTCTAATTTTTTAAAAAATCTTATAAATTTTTACATTGTAAAACATTTTAATATAATTTTAGGTATAAGATTGAGTTAATAGTGGTAGATGCTATCCATTCCACAAGGTTGATAGCGTTTGACAAAATTATTAAAGAACTTTTTGGATGCCTAGATGAGGAATTGCTTGAATTATGCAACACTGTATGTTTTTATTTTTAATTACATTTTTAATTAATTTTTAAAAATATTATTTTATTTTTTACTACTTAAAATGTATGCAATTTATAGATAAATGTAACCAAAATTAAATTCATATGCTATATGCTAATGGACAAGAAATGGTCGATGAAATTTTGGATGGTGTGAAGTACTCGATTACATATGGGAAGTTGAGATCAAACATAAAAGTGATGATGACATAGTTGTAGATCTGATTGTTCGTAAGATTTCTGAAGTTGACTATGAATATGAGAAAAAACTTATATTATTTCGCGCTCAGGTTTGTTAAATTTATTGTTACATATTTGTTTTTGTATATACTATATATGACCACATAATAATTTTCATGAGTAAGGCATTGCAAATATGACAAAGTGTCAGCGAAAACTATAGCGGTGGTGCATTCATTATTGGAGAGACAATGTTCATCTTTAAAAAGACCTTTTAGTGACTGGTGAGAGCACTAGACCGTGAGAAACAATTACCATATATATATATATATATATATATTCTTTCTACGTTTTATCATTTGGAAACAGTGATCCAACCACATCAAAATATAATCCATCTAAACGCCAAATTCCAAATTTCAATGCAATTGATTCTTACAAGTATGTCTGACCATTTGGGTCCTTAAAGTTTTATATGTAGTGTTCATATTCTTAATAACCACCATGAAATGTTTTATCACTATTTTACAGTCAAATTCTTGATCGATGTGTGGACCGGGTGATAAATAATACAACTCAAGATTTTTATGTTGTTAATTTGTTGTAGTATACAACTACTACTTTCTTAGAATTTTATAGCATAGTTAATGCTACCCTAACATGTTTCATGTATATATATTTGGATATGTAGATTGGATATGAAACAACAACCATTAAACCACAATGAGAATGTAGAATAACATGTCACAAAGAACCAGTTGAGGTAAATGTGATATTTTAAATGCTTTAGTTTTCTGAAAAATGTATGACAATGAATGCTCACTTGCGTGACAAAACAGGTGATATCTGGAGGACCACCTACAACAAGATAATTTAAGCACATTAGTTTGATTTTTTTTAAAATTATTATGATGTCACATAGAGTTTTTACAAACAATTGTGGTTAATATGTTTTATTCGATTTCTCTCTATCGTGATACAGTACACCATTATGTAGAAGATATTTTGAAGTTAATTTTTTTTCCGTCATCTTCCACTTTGGTGACCCGATACAACGCCGGATAATAAACTAGTTATATAATAACCATGATGAGTTACAAATAAAATATTAAATTTATTAGTTTCAGATGGAAAATCATCTTTTATACTCTCTATCCCAGAATTATTGAAACGTTTCTTTTATTGTTTCAAATTACAGTGTTTGACTTAAAATTTAACTAAGAAAAACAGTAAAAAATAAATAAATAAAAATATATCTAGAAAGATTAGATTGTAAATTATGAGAAACATATAAATCATTTAACTTCACATGTCTATAATTTCATAAAAATAAATCGTAGATTAAATACTGTGAAAACAGTAAAGAAACGTTTCAATAATTCTGGGATGGAGGGAGTATAATTTATTGAAAAAAATTCTTAAAAATTGTAATGGACCCCTAAATTTAGTGATATTATTTTTGTACTTTATATTTCATTCATCTAAAAAAGTTTTACAACACTAAGTGATATGTAAAAATACTAAAATATAGTCAATATTAGTCTCTTTATTTTTCAAATAATTTTTTTCACTTTAATTTTACAATTATTTGATATTTTCCTAAACTATTTGTTCATATAATTTTTGTGTCAAATAAAAATGTTGCTAAAAATTTAATACGAGAAAAGTAATATGCATTGGAATATATAAATGGATCTCCCTTTTAAAAATTGTTCTTCACATTGACAATTTTAAGAGATCATACGGTAAACAATTTTGGAATGCAAACTAACAACTTTAGTGTGTTAAGAAATGAGGTTTCTAGTTACGCAACTGCAACTCTAAAAAATACAAAATCAATTTGAATTGAAAATCAATTTTTGCATTACAAAATATGATTTCTTTCATTAACAAGTTTATTAGAGACTAACAAAGAGAATACAATTTTTCATTTGTATCAAATTAAAAATAATACACTGACACTAACATACAAAAACTATGAGAACTAAACTATAAAAATTGATATACTTGGATGGGTGCTACCTCAGTACCTTAGATTAGGTAGTACGTGCGACTATAAAACTTGGGAAGTGTATAGAGTTGTTGGAAAAAACTTCTAATTATAGATAGTACCTAATATGAGGTACTGAGATACCACCCATAAAAGTATTTATGTTTTAACAGTTTAGTCCTCATAATTTGTTTGTGTCAATCTTTTGTGTATTATTTTTAATTTAATGTAAATAAAAAGTTGTATTCATTCAAATTGTGAAGTATTCTCTTTGTTAGTCTCTAATAAATACTTATTGATGAAAGAAATCATGTTTTGTTGCGCAAAAAATAATTTCCGATTTGAAGTGAATTCGGTACTTTTTAGAGTTGTAATAGCATAGTTAGAAAAGTCATTTCTTAACACGCTAAAGTTGTTAGTTTGCCTTCTAAAGTTGTTTACCGTATGATCCCTTAAATTCATTAATGTGAGAAAGTACTTTTTATTATGAGAAATGATTGACTTCCCAATAACGACTTCAACGTAATAATGAAAAGAGTTGATAATTAATAAAAATTGCTTAAACTTGAATTTAATGGTGTAATAACGATTAAATAAAGTTAGGGAAGTGCATAGAGTCGCTGGGAGAAACTTCTAATCATATGAGGTACTGAGGTACGATCCCTCCAAATATTTCTGTTTTAACAATTTAGCCCTCATAATTGTTTTTTGTGTCAGTGTTTTGTAGCTAGAAAAATCATTTCTTAACATGCTAAAATTATTAGTTTGTCTTCCAATATTGGTTAGCACGCCTCAATAAACGATTATTGTTTTCGGATGATGGTTGGAAAATATGTGTACAGACGTTGCGGATTCTTAATGTGATAAATTGAGAAAAAGTTCATGACACAAATAGAATTAGGTATAATGGAATAAATTTTGAAATTACACATTTTTCACAAATCGGCCGAGAGATACAATATTTTTTTTTATCAAAACTAAAATTATACTCATAAGTAAAGAGCATCAAATCATAACATTTTAGATCAATGCGTTCAGAAAAACACAAAGACGAAAATAATGAAGTTGTCTTAAAGGAATATGATAGAGAAAAAATGAAAAAAGAAACAAAAAAAAGTAAGCAGAGTTCAATACTTAAAGCTAAAATCACATAACAAAATAAATGGTAAAAACACAAAATGAAGTGACACAAAAAGATTGAGAAAAGGGAAAAACAAGCTAAAAAAGAAAAAAGAAAGAAGTAAAACTAGAAAAAGAATTCAAAACAAAGAACGCAAAAAAAAAAAAAAAAGAAGAAGAGGAGGAAAAATAAAATATTATACACGTGAGTCCTGTATACTTGGGCTGACATTTGTTTTTAAATTTTATCTCTCACTCCCACGGTCCCACCACTAATTACAACAATATTAAATAATTGGTGCTGTTTACAATCCGTCAACTATTCTGTTCGTGGTAACGTTACCCTGTGGTAACTAAAGATTTATCCTCAAAACCTCATAAAAGCTTTCAGTCTTGTCCAATATCTCCTAAAAAACAATATTTTCCCAGATATCCTGTCCTTCCCTACACACTTCGTTCTGTAACGTCTATCTCAAGTTAATTACAAAACTTTCTTTTAAGAAGTTTTATTCCAGTTCTTTATTCCAATTGAACAATATTTTTTTTTGTTGAAATGCAACATCAATTTGATTTATTGAAATAAAGCTCTACCCTGAGGGAGAGAAGAGATCCAGAGGTGAGTTACAAGAGAAAAGAAAAGTAGCAAATGATGCTACATGGAGTTTCCAAAGGCACCCAAGGGATTGAGAAGCCATTCTCCTTAAGAGATATAGAACTTTTTGCAATTGAACAATATGAAAATGCATACGTTTAACCTTCTATAATTTCAGCATTTCATTTTCATCTGTACCTTTTCAACCCCGGAGCAGCTCAATAAGGTAAACTTGCAATTCATAAGCAACAGCCTTTACATTAATAGAACGGAAAATTGCTTTTTTTGCCATCAATGTTTAATAAAAGAATCATTTTTACAATTATTTTAAAAACGGATCTGAAATTGTCACTAACGTTTATGTTTGTGGTCCCCTTTTAACATTATTTGTAATAATTTTCACCATGACGTGAATTGTTGGTGACATAGCTTGTTTTTTGCTGACATGGACTGTTGATGGGATGTTTATCATCAGATTTCTTTGGAAAAAGGTCTATTTTTACTATTAATATTTGGTAAAAGGGTATTTTTGATCATTATTTTAAAAAATTATCATATTCTACCATCAAGATTTTTTGGACTATATTTACCATTATATCGTTATTTGAGAGAATATTCTCATAATATTCCGTGAAAGACTAATTTTTTATAATCAATTTAATCATAAACTTTTAAAACTGAAGAAAATTAACCTTAAATTTTTAAAAGTTACAATCATGCCCCATTTGTCTCCTCTGTATTTTCCGGAAGCGAGTTTCCGCTATTTATCTGCTCTGTTTATGCTAATCTTCTTTTTTTCATGGGATTCTTTGCTTTAATTTGATTCTTCGTATGCCTATGAGATGGAGATCATTGTGTAATTAAATGTCAACTCTAGTTTTTTAGCTTTGATTTCATTTGTTCCATGAAATAACGGATTAGCCACTGATCTTTCATTAGAAAAAAGTATTTGCAGTTATGTATCAACTCAGATTAATTTACTTCTAAATATCCTAAGTTTACTTAATTTGATAATAAGTTGTAAACTAATCTTTATATCACGAATTAATGAATTGGTTAAGCAGATTAATAAGACAGAGCAGAATGAGAATTTGTCAATTTTTAGAAATTTCGGGATTAAATGTAGAATTAATTTAACGAAGAGTGGAAAACGGGGACCAGAAACTATAACGTTGATGATAAAATAGGACCATTTTTTAAAATAATGACAAAAAGGGACCTTTTGCCAAACATTGATGGCAAAAAAAGGACCTTTTCCCTATTGAAAAAGTCAACCTGGAAGCCACATACAAAAAAATATGCCACGTCGGAGTACCGTGACAGCAATATCACGCCGTTACTCCAAATAATGGTATTAACAATCCACTAAACTATTATAGTGGTAAAATAAGACCATCAAACATGTAAAAAATGTAAAGATGGACTCGTTTTCAAAATAATTGCAAAAATGACCCTTTTGTCAAACGTTGATGACAAAAAAGATCATTTTCCCTAATAAGAATATGACTTGGGTGTAGTGGATGAGACACCACTATGAGATGAGGAGGTTTCAAGTTCAAGTCACATCCAAGTTATTTTGCTCATTTTATTTTCTTTTTAAATTACTCAAACCTTGGAATTGGGCATTGAAGCAGTTGACCCAACTTTTGTTAGAGATGGTCTTCTCAAGCATGTAAAAAACTTGATAAAATATATAAGCTTCATGGGTCGGATCAACACTGGGTCTTTGACTTGGGCCAGACCTGGTTCGATTTGGCCAAGGTCGACCTCTTGCTCTGGTAGTCTGACAGGTTAGTATTGGACCTTAGACTGGGCCGATATGTGAGACTGAGACACTGTTAGGTCTATTATGCTGAGGCTATTGGGTTTGGGCCTACATGTGGATCTGGGCCCATTGGATTAGGGCTTCTGTTGTACCTTCAATATTTGGGCCTTGGGCTCAAAACTCTTATTGGACCTTTTCTTGGGTGGAGGTTGAGCTGGTTCTTTACTTGTGGGGAAAATTCTGTCTACGTCTTTCATTCTTGAATTTGTGCAATGTGATCGTTGGGTGGAACCACATCACAAATACTATGAGTATATGTTACAATAGTCTATAGTATCAATTAGAACGTGTTATAATATCTAAATAAATATTACTATTTTTTGTCTGAATGAATTTCAAAGTAGTTTATTTAATTTTCTAAAATGATTTATTGATTAATTTAACACATTTCAATAAATAATGAAACTGTCTACTTAATTATCTAAAAGTGTCTACTTTAAGGTGCCAAAATGTATACAAACACTAAAAGTTAAAGATAGTGCATCTTTGCCGAAACTTGAAACAAACAGAGAATGGTTGAAAAGAGAACTCACCAAGATCATCACGAATCAGAGCCGATGAGTGAAGCCGAAGCTCTAATCTCACCGACTCTGTCGAGATCTGAAGCCAATCGTGAAATTGCAAGTCCTTCGACTCTCGTTGTCATCAGATTAACACCGTCATCGGTGACCATGGAGATTGTGGTGTCCTCCGCTGCAATCTCCACATCCTCAATCTATATGTTTATATCTATGAGTCACGACGATTAGATCGCGACAGTACGATGAGGATCGAACCAAATCTCCGCTCGCTAGAGAGGGAAAGTTGATAACAATGATCTCTAAAGGTTGAACGACGAAGGTTAGACGACGAATGTCGGACAACATATATGTCCAAATCTGAAGCGAAATTACAGAACCTTTCGGCTCCCACCATTGTTGGATTAGCACCGTCGTGAAGCTAAGCTAAAACCTCGTATGGAGCTTCATCTCCTTTAACAGCCACTGCCGCAAATCAAGACCAAAACTTTGTCAAAGCTTTAACTCATTTGTTGATGCAGGCTGGGGTCAAGGAGAGAGAAAGATGAGTCGAAGTCACCGGAGATCACAACTGCTAGCTTGGTTTACGATGGATTGGATACGTGCAGTGGTGGGATGGGAATCTGTAAATGTGTTTGACGATTACGTTCTCAGATGTTGATGGTTCTTTAGAGAGTTTGACAATTACATTCTCAGATATTATTGATGGTTCTTTAGAAGAGATAAGATCAAAGATTTAATAAAAATGATAACTTTGTCATTTTTCAGGTATGTGGAAAACCACGTAACTGGAAAATAACATTCGTAATCATTTTTAGATTTTGCAATAATAGGTGGTTTCAAACCTCCAATTTTTTTGCCGAGTGATTCACCGAATTTATCCAAATTTCACAAGTGAATTTACTTTTCTATCTCATCATGAAAAAATGGGTTTCACCGTTTGTCTTCAGCTCCAGCCCTCGGTGAATCGAATCCCAGCCTTAGCTATCGGCGATGAGAATCTGATGCTTCACCGTCGAACACGCTTCCATGAACGGTCCGATTTGGCGCTTGATTTTCTGGATCGTTCAGTTCTGAGACAAAACCAAGCGCTGGAAACTTGGTTGCCAGTTCAAAATCGGACCAACAAGAAGAGGGCACAAAGACCAAAGGAAGAGGTGGCTTGAGAGAGGAAGAAGAGCCGTAAAACAGAAGTGTCATCAGCTTAATGATGATGACAGCCAGTCACAGATCAGATCAGACAAGGGTGTCGACGAGGGTGTCAGATGGAGGTCTGGATGGGTGGTGGTGAATAACTCGCCTAATTCACCATGAATTAGGCAAGTTCACTTCAACCGAATTCATGACCGGTCGATTTTGTTTGGGTGAGAAAATTAACTTTCTCACCATGAAAAATAAGTGATAAAAATATCATTTTTCACTTTAAAAAACCCAACTTTGAAGCCCCATGTTGAACCCTCCCACTACACTATCTAGATATATATAGATTTCTCCATAGCACTGATAATATATGCTTCTGTAAATCCTGCAAGAAAATAGTAATTCATCTAGACAACTTCAAGAGTAATTAACTAAATACAAAATCCAGAGGCTAATCCTAACGTTAACTGAAACAAACCACTACAGACTATCTACAAACCAGTAAGAAAACAAATTAGCGTGATGACGTGTCCAAAGGGTCCATAGAAGAAAATATCCAGACAAAATAATGCAGTGACAATATGATGCCTGAACTAAAGCTCTACGGTCCAATTCATCTTGTCCTCAATAAGACCCATCTGTAGTCTGGTGAGTGCAGAATATAGCCGTTGTGAGACACCTCCAAACCCGGTTTCTCCATACGATATCCTGAAGAAGATGACCCGAAGTTAACCACACTAATCTAAGCAAGCAAACAGGAGAAGACAGTTGATGTTTAGCAATTGCAGCTAAATGTTTTAGCCACCTACTTTTTTCTCTACCATGTTCTCATATAATTTTGCTCATATCAGGAACATAAACTTTTTCCACTAAAAAGATAGATATAACATTGTTACATCTATCATTATCAGGAACACAAACTTTTTCCATATAAAAAACAGTTACTTGGTTTTGTTCTCTCTTTTTGGTCATTGCCTTTGATAGAAACCAGACCAATTTCCAACAAAATTCGTAGCCAAAGCATTATCGAGCCACCCGGTTTATCATTTATGCATGTGCAAGTGAATACATCTAATCTGTATGTCCTGAAGAGGTGAAGATTTTTTTGTATAACATTTGTGCATGTTCAAGTCTATACTATACACTTTCTTACCTTACCAAAACCTATCCTATAGCTCCTATGCATTTGCACATCTAAATGGTGTCCTTTTTTTTTTCTAAAGTAAAGGAGGGGATTCGTAAATGGTATCCTTTGAATGTGCCCTTACCATCTAAGTTAGCCTTCCCAAGTTTTATCTGAAATCAGGGCTACTTGTACTAATTACCATGCCTCTGATGCCTTCATTTCTAATTCTATAACTTTGTAAATGTCCAGTCATTCACAAAAATGAAAAAGGAACAAAGAGATGCAAATTTTCAGCAGGAGATGAGCACCATAGTAATGCAGATACGCAGTTAGTTCACCAAGAATAGGAAATTGACGTACCTTTCACCCTTATAAGTAATGCTGCCTACAGGTGATACCACAACTGCTGTGCCTGTACAGAAAACCTCATCGGCAGTAAGTAATTCATCAACCGAGACAAGACGCTCCTCAACCTGCATTAGAAGGCAGGTTTATTAATGACCAGCCAAGCCATCATTACTATGGACAGTAATGGGAACGGGAAGGTAGAAGGAAGACAATTACACAGAAAAATGTCCACAAGTACTATGGTTTTACACCGTGAGACAATACTTGACAGCAGCATAAAACAATACAGATAGAAAGGGTCATCTCTGAAGTTCTGATAATTATAGTAAAAGGAATCATCAGTACTTTCTAGAATAGCATCGGTCATAACCAAAAGGACCTAACTTGTGTATGGCCATAACTGAACAAAAGTTTTAAATTGCAGAAAGAAAGAAAAACATGCATAATTCATCTTGAAAGTGGCCCACAAAATCAACTGTAAAGACATAAAATTACTATTTAGAAAGAAGAAAGAGATTACCGTAAACCCTTCATTTCTTGCAACATCGATTATGCTCTTCCTTGTGATACCAGGTAAAATTGTCCCTTTTATTTCTGGGGTTAAAATGACATCACCCTAACATCAAAACATTCAGGATAAATCAATACAATCTGAAGAATAAATGTAGACATATATCTATATATATGTTTGTACAACATTTATTAGTTGTATGCACGTTTGTGCCTAACCTGATTGGAGCACAATTATGTGCAAGTCCTATTTGAAGTTAAACTTTCAAATTGACATCTACCACACAGGTTTCGCAGAATCTAAAAAACTTATCTCTTTTGTGGGTAGTTCAGGGAGTGTCGGGGCCAAGCGACTAAAGAGATATTGAAAGTACAACAAAACTAAAGTCACTTGAAAGTACCTTCACTACAAAAATGTTGCAAGATGAGACTTCTTCCAAGTATTTTTTGTGAACACAATCAAGATAGAGTACATCAGAAAATCCTGTGGCTTTTGCAGCAGACTGTGCCTTGAGAACCTAGAAACATCAAATGATATAAGAACTATTGATACAAAGAAAGATATGTGGGTCTTTTTTTTTTTGAGGGG
>JBBYHH010534895.1:0-10920 GCA_038382905.1 Daphne laureola
CAAACACGTTAGAAATATCAACGACTTAAGAAAGTTTTTAAAAGTTGGGTTTTTGGGAAAGCGCAACTCGGTTTAAGTGTTTCACCCGTCACCGACCGCCGCCCGGTCTAATAATCAGACGCTTCTGCCAAGTAAACGGGATGCGGGGACGATGGTGACAACTTGTGAATTATGAAGCTTGTATTTTGAGCATTTGGCCATCAATGCGTTGATGCACACTGCATCACATGCTTCCTTAATTTCTTTTCTTTCTCGAGCTGATTGTATCTTGTCAATTCGAGATTTCTTTGATTTGATGAAGAAAGTAAACATTGGTTTCCATATACTTAATCTCCAGCATTTCTTCTTCGAAAACCTATCATTGTGTTTAAGAAATACGTCCACATTAATCAAGAATTTGGATCAAATATTGTATATAACAAGATGTTCATTTATTCATTTTCTAACACATGAATCCTTATACTTTTGAGTACTTTGCACTTTAATCCCATATTTTTTTTTATCTTAACAACCAAGAAATAATAATCTTGGAGCAGATACTAAGATTATAAAAACTTTTCAAAATGGTCCTCAAGGTTTTAAAATCATAAAAAAAAATGACTAGAGACAACAAAGTCAACAATCTCCCACTTTTTGATGATGAGAAAACACTTCAAGAAGTTTTGATAACCCTTTGAAAATGATTTTTGATAAAGGTCTCATAGCTGAGTATATGTTCCCTATTTGGATGAGCTTTTGTAAAAACATTTTCAAACTTGAATACATTCTCCCATTAGAAAGTATTCTACCCCTTAGGAAAATATTTTTGGAAAATGATAATGCGATCTTAATTCCATAGTATCAAACAAGACAAGCTCCCCCTTACTTCTTGAATATATTTCTCCCCCTTTTTGTTATCATAAAAAAGGTACAAGTAGAGAAGTGCATATGTAAGACATGTAAGTGAGACTAAATGTATTACCAAGTTATCATCAACATATTCATGTTCCTACAACCAATGTGTTGATAATCACTAAGTGATACAGATAGTATCCTTGTATTATAAACAACACTTATGAAGCATGAATCAAGATTGAGCAATTGAATATCTTCATGTATAAATATTCTCAGAATTGAAGTGATTAATTATGTATATCATGTATGATAGATTTGAAGTGATCAATTCATTTATATAACTGATGCATATTAGTGTATGATAGAATTAAAGTGATCAATTCATTTAACATAGATATATGATATGTCATGCTCCGAATTAGAGTGATAAATTCATTAATCAAGGATGTATTTCATGAATAGGCGAAATATTGATTAACTCATGTATTTTTAGTCACATTAATGGATGAGTAGAAAGAATTATGCTCTTTTGACAGTAGGTTATTAACCTATGTGATTTACTAAACATGTTCCTTTTTTTAAGAGATTGACAGATCATGCATATTATAACATGAATGAATGAATGTATAAAAGAAGGGGTTTGGACTCCCAACATTTAAACAAAACAATACAGACAATAAGAGTAAATTTCACGTACGGTTCCATTTTAAGTTTTGTTGACCTATTCGAGTCCTATTTTATGTTTTTTCCTTATTTGAATCATGTATTCGGAATTTCTGACCTAATCGAGTCATTTTCGTCTCATTGCTCTGTTTAATTAGATGGTGTAGCGTGAAATATCTATTTTACCCTTGATTAATTGATGAAATGCACCTCAACATTTTTAAAACTAACTGATTCTACCCTAACTTTTAATGAATTAGCACGTTGACCCCAACTCATTTTCTAACATCATTAAATGTGTAAATTCATCACCAGGCAATTTTGGTCCACCCCCAATTCATCAATAATCAACCACACACATTCTCAATTTTAAATACTATCAATATTAGAAAATGTAGTAATTCTCTCCACAAAACAACATCAACAGTAGTGTTAGTTCATCAACAACAAATTGTGACCTTGGCAAACAGTTTTAGTAATTTCCTTCTAAAATAAACACTAATATATTTAATTAATAATAATCACAGTAATATGGAAGAAAGAACATCATCGGAGGTGATGCTCAAGCCTTGGCCGCTGGTCTCTATTACAAATCCAAAATGGTTCCGATTTTGTCTATAGCATAGCCCGGTCTTCCAACTTTCATGTTGGCCCTCTGATCTCCGCCGTCGCATCGCCGGCCTCACTGTCACCAAGTAGAGAAATGAAAGGATTGGGTGAAGCGTCTTTCCTCTGTCATCGATGAACAGAACAAAAGATGAAAAAAGAAGGGTCGGTCTCTCCTCTATGCCTAGTCGTTGGCTCTGTCACGTCAACTCCATCATTTCGCAGCTCCAGCCTGGATTGCGATGAACGACGAAGAAGAATTCATGGATCCTTCCTTCGTCATCTTGCCAATCGCTTTAACGGAAGATCTTCGTCCAGTTGACGGTCATCTTCATGTCATAGCCGTAACCCTCTGTTTGCCTCTGTCCAGTCCCCTCACATCCGACCACAACCTCCATCGAGGCTTTCCCTTGTTCTCCTCACCACCGCGTCGTTACCATTGCCAGCCATCCCTCCCTCATCGATGATCCCTCTCCCTCCAGCCTCCATCGATCACCTTTAACCCGCATCGCCAAGAACCAGAGTCGAAGGATGAAGAGGAAGTCAGAAGATCGATTTCATCGATCTGATCCTGATCTCTTCTACTTTCCCCTTTCTTTTTCTTTTATTAATATATGTATATTTAGTAGGGTAGAATCGGTTAGTTTAAAAAATGTTGAGGTGCATTTCATCAATTAATCAAGGTTAAAATAGATATTTCACATTACATTATTTAATTAAATGGAGCAATGAGACGGAAAGGATTCGATTAGATCAAAAATTCAGAATATAGATTCAAATATGGTAAAAATATAAAATGAAATTCAAATACATCAATAAAATTTAAAATGAGACTCTGCACGAAATTTACGCTTATAGATTTTCAAAATAAAAGGGTAACTAGTGATTTGCACAAAACTTGTGTGTGTTTGAGTAAGTTACTTAAAACAAAACAAAACAAAACAAATGGTACACGTCAACAAGAGTCCTCTTCCTATATAACCTTTCCCTCTCATTTGATTGCCACACGGCCCACACCCAACACTTCCATCCATCGGCGTCCTCAATAAACCATCTAACCAGCCCGCACTCCCAGCCAAATACAGTCCTACATTTCCGGCAATCCCACACTGCTGGCGGCGACGGAGAACAGACAGACGACGAGTCAATCCAAGAAACATGCGTACATCCATTTCCCGGACCCTGCTCTCCACCAAAGATGCTCATCCCTTCCGACGCTTCTTCTCTCCTCCGGCGCAGAATGAGGCCGTCGCCGCCGCCGACACCGCCCTGCCGAAAATGCCGCCGTTTGACTACTCTCCTCCTCCCTACAACGGCCCTACCCCAGACGAGATTCTGGCCAAGCGCAAACAGTTCCTTAGCCCCTCCCTCTTTCATTTCTATACCAAACCTGTGAGTCCGATCTCTTTCGTCGTTTGATCCATCAATTGTTTTCGGTCACAGAATATTTTCATTACTGATTTCTCTTTCATATTGTGAATCGATTGATGAGAGTGGAAATTAATGATCAGAAAGCTGTTACCTAACACGAGGTTCACGAGTTGAGCGCTTTGTATCTGAGAACAAACGTCTTCTTTCTTGCGCATAGAACTGGATATTCGATTTGAAATGGTAGCGGAGATTATTGACGGGTTGTTGTTCGCAGCTAGCGATCGTGGAAGGGAAGATGCAATATCTGTTCGATGAACAGGGGCGGAGGTACTTGGATGCATTCGGGGGAATTGCGACTGTGTGCTGCGGCCACTGCCATCCCGATGTGGTGGAGGCAATCGTCAACCAAACCACTCGCTTGCAACACTCAACTGTTCTCTATCTCAACCCCGCCATCGCCGATTTCGCGGAGGCGCTTGCCTCCAAGATGCCGGGCAACCTTAAGGTGACTATCTCTGCTTAACTTTGTAGCATCAAGTGATCCTGGGATCGGGATGTTCCTTGATGCGCATGATTCTGGATTTTGACAGTTTCTGTGAGAAGAGGCCACATGGTCTGTTGCTTTCTTGGTGATGTTAACTGGCTATGGCACATGGAAATATAAAATTTTAAAACAAGCATCGTTGCAGTGGTAAATCTTGTCCATTAGTTATAAGGAACGGGTTCAGACTTCACCAAATATGTACTTTTGCTAAAAGGCAAATGATTCTTGGACCACTGTAATTTCTGTGATTTGTGGTCTATGTTTCAGGAAAACAAAACGAGTGTGGTGAAAACTAGTTGGTAGTTTCCAGTAACTCCATAGAAAATTGCTTTTACTATCTGGTATCTTTTGTTCCGGTTATTTTAAAATATTCATATACTTTTGATACTTTTTGCAGGTGGTTTTCCTTACAAATTCAGGGACAGAAGCAAATGAATTAGCTATGATGATGGCGAGATTGTACACGGGTTGTCATGACATAATATCACTCAGAAATGCCTACCATGGCAACGCAGCGGGGACTATGGCAGCCACTGCGCAGTGCAACTGGAAATTTAACGTCGTACAGGTATATTACCGTATATGCTCTCTCTCCGTAGGCACATTCATGATACTTGCTTTCAATTTTGTCATCTAGCATATTCCCACAATCCCCAAGTTATTGCTCCATTAAGGAAGCTGGTTCAATTTTCTAGATGTCATGGTCTGGTTGATTGTTGCAAAGGTGGGTGGCTCGTAGGACCGATAGATGTAACAAGCATCTTGTGTTGTTCTCAATTATGACCCAATTTGATGATTATACTCATAGGATTGGACAAACAGACTTTTTATGGGCCTTGCCTTCTGTAACAAATATCAAAATCATGTTGCAAACTCGAACATACTTTTTTCAAAGGTTTAACGTGCCATGAGGTGGAACAATAAATTGAAATCAATCTGGAACAATAAAGTGGCACTGAGGACGTCATAGAAACTTTTAAGCAGCTGAAGTGGTGAAGCAGTAACCAACGCTGTATGATCCTGTTTCTGCTTGGTTAAGCTTTTCCATAGCGGGGCCATACTTTTGGGGCTTCAATTTATTTACCATCGTCATCATCCAGGAACCGACCCTAGTATCTGGTAGAGGTGGTGGTCACCTTGGGCTGCTACTATTTCGAAGTGGACACAATTCTCAGACCCTACTTATGGGAAGCTCTCCCAAGTCCTAAAGCTCTCCAAATTTTCTTTTTACTTTTCACATTATTTCAACACCAGTAGGCACCCTTAGAAACTAAAAGAACATTCATCTATAAGATAAGATAAACTGGTATGCAAATTCTGTCTCAACGTTCAAGTGATGGGTTCATGGACCATGCTGCATATTATGCAGACATTGTTAATTGTTGCTCTCATCTCCATCCACTTTGAATTACCTATTGGCTCAGAGTCAGAAATATGTACACGCACATGATGGTTTGGTGTTCAAAGTTTTTACTAAAATTCTTGGTCTTACTGAAATTAAAAGTTAATATGGCACCATGCGTTTGAAAGATTTTCTTAGCCAATCGAGAAAAGCATATTTTGAAGCAAACAAAATAGGGAGGCTTTATGCACGAGGTGTTACTTGGAAAGAACCAAAAGAGATGGTGGATCGAAGCTGCAAGCTTCCTGAAGGCTAATTTGGCACGTTTACAAGTACACTAAGTTATACCATGGGTACTTGATATGGAAATTATTTTTAGGCTCTTCATTCCCCACCTAGAACAATACAAATACATAGCTAACTGTTTCGTCATTTTGGATATGAAGTATCTCAACTTCCTTATTCTTATAACTTCAACAGAGTGGAGTGCACCATGCTTTGAATCCTGATCCATACAGAGGGGTTTTTGGTTCGGATGGTGAGAAGTATGCAAAGGAGGTTGAAGATCTTATTCAATATGGAACATCTGGTGTTGTTGGTGGTTTCATTTCAGAAGCAATACAAGTAACTTTTTTACTCTGTGTTTAACATGTTGCTTTACTTCTTCATCATCCCACAGTGATTGAATACTCTTTTACATACTTTACTTTTTGTACACGACAGGGTGTTGGTGGAATTGTAGAACTTGCACCAGGTTACTTACCTGCTGTATACAGCAGTATCAGGAAAGCAGGAGGTTTATGCATAGCTGACGAGGTCCAGGCAGGGTTTGCTCGTACAGGGAGCCACTTTTGGGGATTTGAGACACAAGGCGTTGTTCCTGACATAGTAACAATGGCTAAGGTAAACATTCTGATGTATTTGGTTTATAAATGTATCTTGTTTTAATAATTTCTGCTACTAATAGATAATTATATTGCGTGAAGAGCATTAGTGGATCTGGATTGGTAGAATCCGACCTAGGCAGTGGTCTTTGAATCTAATACTCCACGTAGTTATAACTTGGAAGAATTTGAAGATCAAAAGTATTAAAAGGCAGTGTTAGATGATACATGAAGCATCCTTTAATGTCCAGTGCAAGTTTTGCAATTTCCTAAACCATGGTCCATATTGCACAACATTCCCACTCAGGAAAGAGTTACAGTGGTTTACAGAGATTACCTTTATACATGTTTAGACTTTAGAGTTAAGTTCATCTGTTGACCAACTAGGAAACCGGATTGGCCTTACCATTTACAATGTTGTTGATTAATATGCTTTTGCCGTTCACTATGTGTTTAGTGAATACTACTCCATTAGTTTTACTTTCATGTAGTGCTGGGAATGATTGCTATGCCAAGAGCACACTATTTATAGTATTTCTCTATAGGCTAGCATAAGCTGTAAAGGCTGCTTCAGGTAATTATCTGCTACTTATTTTATTATGGGCAGGGAATTGGAAATGGTATGCCTCTAGGTGCTGTAGTAACAACCCCAGAGATAGCTGAAGTCTTGACTCGGCGAAGTTATTTCAACACTTTTGGTGGCAATCCTGTGTCCACAGCTGCTGGGCTAGCAGTCCTGAAAGTAATAGAGAAGGAAAAGCTTCAGGAGAATGCCTTGGTTGTTGGTTCATATTTGAAAGAGAGACTCACTGCCCTTAAGGACACATTTGAAAGTAAGCAATCTTAAATTTTGTGAATTGCAAATCTTGTGGGAATTTTACCTTACAATTTATTGCTTTCATTTGTCTGTTTCAATTCCTAGCTACTTCGTTTATACTCTCTCTAATCTGATTATAAATTCTAGTTATTGGAGATGTGAGAGGAAAAGGCTTAATGCTCGGAGTTGAACTTGTCACTGACCGCAAGCTGAAGACTCCTGCTAAAGCTGAAACTCTTCATGTGATGGACCAGATGAAAGGTACATGTTCTCCGTTCTATGCACAATCCATTTTCATCTAACCTTCTTTCAACTTACTGACAAGGCAACTTCTATCTTTGTAGAATTGGGGGTTCTGATCGGAAAAGGTGGATTTTTCGGTAATGTTTTCAGAATCACACCTCCTCTCTGCTTCACAAAGGAAGATGCAGGTGGGTGCTTTCATTTCCTTGTTATATACCTTCCTGCTGAAGAAAGCGAATAGAACTCAATTCATGTTTCAAAAATGATATGAATTTCCTTTTGCTGAATGCTTGGGTGCAGATTTTCTTGTGGACGCAATGGACTACACGTTGTCGAAGATGTGAAGCTTCTGGTATGGGGAATATTTAGTGTGTTCATCATTCAAAGTGAATATGTGTAATCAGTTATGCAGTGCTACACTGTTGGTCTTATCATCCTTGTGCGTGCAAATAATTATAAATGTGCATAGGTCTGCTTGAATGAGAGGCAAACTTAGCCAGCTTTATAGAGAACGATGAGCCAACATCTTGTTGTCTCTCGTTCATTCGAATTCTTAATCTATTAGCTGAAGAAATACTGTGTGTTCTCTTTCTTTCATCTTGTGTCTGGCTGGCTGGGCTCAGTAGCAAACTTAATGAACAAGCCTAATGGAGAACAGAACAGTAACTGAGCCAACAAGTTGTTGTCTCTTGTTTCTTTAGCATGCATGTGTGTGTCTCTGTTTTGCTTTGCTTTATTCTGTGCACCTTGCTTTCTTTGCACTCCCTATCACTTTGACCGCCAAGAATCGGTAAGAATTGAAGTATCCTTTGATTCAATGATTCTTAAGATCTTTAAAGAGTAACCTTGTAGGAGAAAAAAAGAGTACTAAAGACGAGTACTAATCTTCAACTTTAGAGCATAAGAATTCTATTTTTTTATCATTTAAAAGTAAACGTAAATTTTTTTATATATAAATAAAAATTTAATGTGTTTATTTTATAAATGTATTTTATTAATATTTTTTTTATTATAGAATAATATAAATAAATTAAAGTCAAATAAATATAAAAAATTAAATATTTTAATGTTTTTTTGGATGGATGGAGTAATAATTATTGGGAAAACAATCTAATGAATGTCTTTTGCTTCGTTAACCTATATGTATATGATCGTTATGTTCAAGTTATATTGATCAAAGAAAACGCCATGAGTCACTAATAATGACATCAGTCATAGTTTATGGAAAAATCTTTTTCCTATTTAAGAATTTTGGTAAAGTTTCCCAAATTGCTAAATGAAAATGTTCTGTTTGAATAGAGATAAAAGTGTGTTGGAGTAAATTATAATTTATAGAGATTTGCAACACATGTCATGAATTTATTTCTGAATTTTATCTACAGGTTTGTGGAGGTGAATTCTTTTCTAACTCGCTAATACTGGTGGAAATGGAAGTGAAGAACAAATGGACAATAAAAGTTTAATTATTTGTGTGTATCTAAATGAAAAATAATATATTAAATATTGTACTACAAAATCAAATGGATCCATTAATTATGGAGGAGAGAGTACAATGAGCTCAAAAACTTTGTATATCAAAATATTAAATAATCATTTAGATATAAATTTAATGATATGTATTAAAATATTGAAGAAAAAAATCATACCTAAATGTTGAAGACTAAATGGGCCAACTTTTTATGGATGAGCGAGTATTTCTTATTGCATTTCTGGTTTTAAAATAATTTTAAAAAGGTATGTGTTTTGTTATATTACTTGCTATCTAAAAATTACATAAAGTAATTATTATTATTATTATTATTTACTGAACTTGACTATAGTTTTTTAAGGGGTAAAATAAAAAGATTAATTCCCAATAAAAATACTCCCTCCATCCTAGGAAAGCTTATACATTTATTATTCATAAAGTTTAACGTATGATTTTTTTTTCTTCATGATTTTATGATCTAAAACCAAATAATTTATATGCATATGAAAATTGAACGTGTTTGCATTCTTTTTTTTTTTTTTAAACAATTTCTCATTATCAAACACAAATCCAAAAGTCGAATTATATTATTTTTCTTAGAATGGAGGGAGTATAAGTTTATATTTAATTAATGCAATTGATAAGTTGGCAAAAAAAAGAAAAAATGTGCAAGATTTTTTTATTTATTTTTGGTAACAAAATGAGTTAAGGGGTACTAGAGGAGGGCAGAACGGGAAAGTCATAGGAGAGAATTCAGATGTCAGTTTAGAGTATCTACAACAATGCTAGATATAAGATCCCTAAGTCAAATATAACTAGTAAAAATAGAAAAAATGAAAAAAAATATAGTTCAACAATGCTAGTTATTACATTAGGTATAATAGCTTTTGCTATTAAGCTCTTCAAATTTGGGAGTGAAATTAGAGAATGTTAAATTCACTAATCAAAATAGTTAATGACTAGTATTAGTGTGGTGAGCATGTCAAAGACATTAGCTAAAATAGTTTTTTTTTATCATTTTAATTATAATTTAACTTAAAATTAATTAGAATTATTGTAGATGCTATTAATAATTAAAACTAATATAATGTTACTTGGGTTGACATCCCCACAAATATGGATTAAACTTCTTTGCGGTAAATGCAGGAAGTTGTGGAGATGAATTTTAGACGCGTCACGCATAGAAATCACAATAATCGATTTCTATGTTGATCTGTGTAATATCAAAATCCACAGCTTCCTGCATTTACCGCAGACTAACTTAATCCCACAAATACAATTATCGTAATCAAATCATCATCACTTTCACTTTTACTACTTCATACCACTTCGGTTTAAGAAAATTGGTACATTTAGATTTTTTATAATGTGTTTGATTTATACTCTCTACATACTTTAGGATATCTTCAACAATTTCTCAAAAAAATTCTCTAAAATAGATAAGTAAAAGTCATATCTCCAAATTATTTTTACTCAAATTCCAACAACTTTCCTATTTTAAAGAATTCTGCATTTATTACTACAACAAATATTCTACATTTTTTACTAATAACTAGCAGTAAATTAATTTTTATTTCACACTTTGAAATATATAATAAAATTGTCCTCTAAAAAAAAGAACAAATTACTACCCTAGTAAAACGATGAAATATATAGTCATAATTGTTGTATTCATAACCTACAATATCACAATATTGATTAAAGTTAGCAAAAAACAGTTGAAAAAATAGAAAGAAAGTGCAATTTTGAAATATAATATTTTTCATTACATATGATTTTCCAATTTGTATCCGACTTTATAGGAAATAAATTACTCTAAATTTTTAAATAATACATTGAAAAATGAAAGCATTCATTGATCATGTATCCAAATTATTTTCCCTCACACTCACACATATATATATATATTAAAATGTTGAAAACAAAAAAATAAGCGTAAATTTAATGTTAAGAAACGAACATAACAATTTTAATAGAGATAAAAAATAATAGTAGCATAATAATTAAGTACAAAATTAAATTTTAAAAGAAACAAAATAAATAAAAATAAAAATATAAGCCAAAAAGCTAAGGTAAGTGCCAAATGACACAAGTAGAGTGCGAAAAGTGTTCAAAAAATAGATTTGGGAAGTTCTCCAAAATTTAAAG
>JBBYHH010535006.1:0-10920 GCA_038382905.1 Daphne laureola
ACTCACAACTACTATTAGTTGTAGTGAGTAGGAATACTAACTCATGAAGTTCTTAGTGCGCCAGAGAATTCCAACAGATAGCTCGAGGGCAGCCATATAAGCTAACTATGTCTTTCCATAAAAAAGTCAATAATTCTGTCTGTGGTTATAGTTGAAAGGGGTATGGCTTCAACCCACTTTGTAAAGTAATCCACCACCACGATATAATATTGGTGCTGCCCCTAGCTTTTGGGCATCGGTCCTATAGGATTGAGTCCGCAAAGCTCGAAAGGGATCATGTATATTAATGAAGGTGGCTCTATTGAGGGTAGTCGTTGGACCTTGGAGTTGATTTGGCACGAGTGACACTTCCGTACCCATTCTACTGCATCATGTCTTAGTGTTAGCCAATAGTATCCTAGCCGAAGGCACTTGTGAGCCAATGAATCCGTCCCTATGTGGGCTCCGTAGATTCCTTGATGGACCTATTTTAACACCTTCAGGGCATCACATGGGGCCAAACATCGTTGAAGTGGCATGATGTGACCTTTATGCCATAAGTCTTTATTAATAATGATGAATCTAGAGGAATGATTCCTGACTTCTTTTTGCTCAGAAGCAGTTCTAGATGTGGCCCCTATCATAAGGTATCTTATGATGGGTTCTTGCCAATCTGTGGGTTGTAGGTCCTGTGGGGTGTTAGCCGTGATATGGTGATTTGATGGCGCTGCCAGTATTTCTCTCGGGGCCTGATGTCGTCCCTTGGACAACTTGTCAGCGTGATCATTTTGGGCCCGAGGGATCTTGATTAGCTGTAGGTAATCGAACTTCACTTCTAGTTGCTTTACAAGGGCTATGTGCTTCATTAATATGGGATCTTTGCATTCTGATGTTCCAGTCACCTGTGTCACGACTAACTTGGAATCGTTGTGGATGCCTAGGTGTCAAATTCCTATTGTTAGAGGGGCCTAACAATATTTTGTTGTATTACTGGTCACGGGGAATTGGAAACAGACGTGAACTCACACCTCCATTCCCAGGGATCCTTTGAGATAGACCCCTCAACCAGGGGAGCCATTTTTTGAGTCCCCATCGACATACATGTTCCACCATGGGGGTTCTGTGGGCTCAGGCCTTTCATTGATTTTGTTTCATCTTGCGCGCGACCCGTAAATTCCACCATGAAATCTGCCAAGGCTTAGACTTTTATGGCTTTTCTAGCTTCAAATATCTGATCGAACTGCTCAAGCTCTATGCACCATTTCCTTAACCGCCCAGAATGTTTCGGCCTCCTCAGGATGTCCTTGAGAGGAAAATATGTTCTTGTCGTGATCGGGTGTCCTTGAAAATAATGTCTCAATTTGCGAGAAGATATGATGAGGGCGAAGATGGCCTTCTGTAAAGGCAAGTAATTGGCCTTTGCTCTTCGTAAGGTGTGGCTGCTATAGTATACTGGACAGTATGCATCACCTTTCTCTTTTATGAGAACTGAACACACCGCGTTGTTTGTGGTGGAAAGATATATAATTAGGGGGTCTCCAGGTTGTGGAAACTTCAACGTGGGAAGTGACTCAAGATGTGCCTTAAGCACCTCGAAGTCTATCTCACAGTCCTTATTCGAGTGTGCACCCTTCTTCATTCAGAGCTATTCCAGAAAAGGCTTGCTCTTGCCCCCTAATTTAGAGATAAAGAGATATAAGGCCGTCAGTCAACCCATTAGCTGTTGAAACCCTTTTAAGTCTTTCGGGGCCTTCATGTTGGTAATAGTTGTTATCGTTGTTAGATTGGAATCGTTCCCAGGTTGGATATCATGTATCCCAGGAATTTGCTTGCCCCTACTCCGAAGACACATTTCTTTGGGTTCAACTTTATGTTATACTTCCTTAGAGCCCTGATGGTTTCTTCTAGGTCCCTTAAATGTTCCTCGAAGGCCATACACTTGAAATTTATGTCATCTACATATGCCTCAAGATTGCGTCTGATCTGTCCGATGAAGATTCTGTTCATCAGCCGTTGATAGGTGGCCCCAATGTTGTTAAGCCCGAAAGGCATCCGAACATAGTAGGATACGACTTCCCCAGTGGTGAAAGCCATTTTGAAGGAATTCTCTAGTTCCATGAATATCTGGTGATAACCACTATAGGCGTCCATGAACGATAAAATGCAGAATCCCGAGGTAGAATCGACTAGCTGGTCAATTAGAGGGAGAGGATATGGGTCTTTAGGACACCCTCGATTGACCCCCTTGTAGTCCACGTATAATTGTTGTTCTGTTTATCAATGAGAATGACGTTGGCTAACCACTTGGAGTAATGAATCTCTTTTATTATATTGGCATCCAAAAGTTTTTTGACCTTGGCCCTAACAAATTCCCTACGCTCGGGGGCTATAGGTTGAGTCCTCTGCTTAACGGGTTTAAATCCCAGAATACATTTAACTGATGTGAGATAATTGAGAGGTCGACCCTTGGTAAGTCTTCCAGTCCCCATGCGAAGACATCGATCTTTGCCAATAGGAGATGGATGAGTGATGCTTGCTCTACCTGTGGAAGGTCTGAGCCTACCTTGATTTTCTTTCCCAGTACCACTTCTATCTCAATGAAAGCTGCTAAGAGGTTAAGGTCCGAAGCTTCGGTCTCTCCAGCCTTGCCCTCGGCCCGCTTAGTATCCTTTGATCATTTGGGGCCCATACATTTTAGGACATCTGGAGGTCCTGCTAGGGTGTTCACATAGTTTGTTGATGATACGTTTTGGTCCACAAAAATGATTGTGTCACCACGAGGGGTGGTGAAGTCCATAGTAAGGATTTGAATATCGCAATGGATGTGAAATTCAACCCAAGAAGGTCGTCCCAAGATTGCGTTGTACGGCGACGACGCGTCTAGAATGATGAAGTCCATGTAGGTCAAGTGACAGTCAATGGTGTCGTCCGCCCTCATGCCGACAAGCATCAGAGGCAAGGAGATGACCACCTGGGTGGCTATCGGCTCCCTCCCAATGGTGTAGGTGGGTCCCTTAACTTCCCTCACAAGTCAGAAGGGTATCCTGAGCTCCTTAAGGGTCAGTACGAACAACATGTTTGCATTTGGCCCTGTATCCATGTAAATGTGCTCCACATCCCAGCTTGCGATTCTCTTTGTGAAGACCAATGGGTCCAAATGAGGGACCATGATCACTGATTTGTCGCGTCGATCTATCCTCCTGAAGTTTGCATGGTCCACTTGGTAAATTTCGCGAGCATGTCATTTTAAGGCCGACGAACCTACTGACTTTGTTATCATGTGTATGACCCCTACCGCAGGTGGTGGCAGATAGTTGTTGCATCAAGGGTTTCCACGAAATGGACTCATGTGTCACTGTGTGCGATCCCTATCATCGTGATCATCCTTGTTGTGATCTCTCTTTCATCCCTTTGAGTGCTCTTTACAGGGAGCAGGGTGGTCCACTAAGAACTCGTTCAGTTTTCCCTAGGAAATCATGTCTGAGATGAGTCGCTTCAGGTCCTAGTAGTTCTTTGTATCATGGCCGTTGTTTTCACCACCCCTCTCCGGCCGGTGCGGCAGAAGCATGCGGGAACGGTGCCGAGAGGTGGGGGTGACGACGGAGCGAAGTTCACCAATAAAATTGTGGGCCCGAAATACTACCCTTAAAATTTCTTATCGATAATAATTTATCTTCTAACGTGTTATTCAAGTTTAAGGCATTCTGTGTTCTAGTAGTTAAGCCCTAAACCTGCACCCGGAAACACGTTAGCATTATACAGAAAATCGGTCGATAATAATGCATACGTCCAGATGCCAGAACATAAAATTATACAGACACTCAAATCAAAACGAATGCTTCTAACTTATGATGCATGCTACACCTACAGAGCCAACCTATGCCAATAGTGAATGTACTTAAACTTACATGATCGGGTCGTCCCGACCTCTATGATCACGACAAGTTACTGCTGCTGCTGCTATCCATAAACATCAAAGATCAACCGTTAGTAATTCTACAACTTTTCCTTGCAACATTTATTTTCCAATTTTTCCAATAATTCTACAACTTCAAATTCATCACCAAATCATCGAATCTTCACAAAATTTCAAACCAACATCACAAAAATCTTACATGACAAATTCGGCCCCCATCAATCAACAAGATCCATCATGAATTTCATCTTATTCCAAACATTAATCTTACTCCAAATCAACCCAAGAACACAATACTAACATGTTTTCAACCAATTTCCATTCTTTACTCAAGAACATGAATTTTAATCCAACTAAAATTCATCTAAAGCATGGAATCATGGAGAAATCACCAAGAACATAAGCTCACCTTGATGATTTAGGAAGGATTGGTTGAAAGAGATTGGAAAAAATCTCCCCTTCAATTCGGCTATCAAAAACAAGAGAGGGAGAGGATTATTTTCCATTTTCTCATCTTAATACTTAACTAAATAATCAAGGAATCCTTACCTTGATTATCCCTTGGATGAATCTTGAATCAAAGGAGCTTGGAGATGAAGAAAGCTTGAAGAACTCCATGAAGAAGAAGTAGAAGTTTCGGCTGGAGCATGGAGAGGCAGACCACGTTTTCTTCTTCCTTTTACTTCTTACTTATTCAATTAACTACTACCTTTTTGTTTTCCATTATTTTTAAGATAAGTAGAGAAATGTAGACATTTATCTCTTCATTTTCAATCTCATCCCTTAGATGAGATTGTGTAATCCATCACAACCCTTTAGGAATAAACACATGTCTTCTTTTAACCAAAAAAACTTTCATAAAATTCTTTCTCTTTTCCATTTAAACAATTCTTACAAAAACCAACCATATACCACTTAAGCCCATTTGGGCCCAAACAAATACCCATAATTTCGGCCAGCCCATGAAAATCGGGCAACATGTGCATTTTTGTCCAATTTTTTAAAATGACCATTTTGCCCACCGAACCAATTTTTGGTAAAATGATCCCGGATTTGCAAAATATTCCAAATTACTAAAATCCCGCGGAATGGACTCCAAATAAATTCTCGAGTCATGAGAATTATCACAAACCCATTCTTTCTTCCAAAATGACCAATTTACCCTTTTGAGGCAAATTTTGGTAAAATGGCTTGATACTCATATTTTAATTTCCTAAAGCAGAATATCTCAAAGATAAACCTCAACTCACTTACCGGGACTCGAAAAACATCAAAAAATGTGCCCCGCAAGCTTGAACATAAAGTCCCGGTAATTACAGATTTTGCCTGTCGGTAATTTTTCTCAGATTTCCACTATTTTTCCGGTGGTGACTGTAACAATCTACTTTCATGAGATTGATTAATCATGTCTTGAGAGAGTTCATAGGAAAGTTTATTGTGGTGTACTTTGATGATATTCTTGTTTATTCCAAATCACACAATAAGCGTGTTGAGCCCTTGAAGGATGTCTTAAGCACACTTAGGTTTGACAAGTTGTATGCAAAGTATGAGAAGTGTGTCTTTTGCACAAATGAAGTAAGCTTTCTTGGTTACATAGTTAGTAAAGATGGATTGAGAGTTGATGAATCCAAGGTTAGGGCAATTAAAGAGTAGCCTACTCCCAAGTCCCTAACCAAGGTAAGATCGTTTCATGGCCTTGCTAGATTTTATTGAAGATTTATGAAAGACTTCTCTACTATTGCTTCTCCCTTGGATGAGTTAGCTAAGAAGAATGTACCTTTTGTGTGGGACAAAGCCCAAGAGCATGCTTTCAATGAATTGAAATCTAGGCTAGTGAGTGCACCTTTGCTTGCTTTGCCTAACTTTGAAAAATTGTTTGAAATAGAGTGTGATGGAAGTGGTATAGGCATTCAGGTTATTTTACACCAAGAAGGCCGACCCATTACTTTCTTTAGTGAGAAGTTGAGTTGGGCGACACTCAACTATTCTACTTATGACAAAGAGCTAGATGCTCTTCTGAGATCTTTGGAAGTATGGTCCCATTACTTACTTCCTAAAGAGTTCATTGTGCACACGGATCACTACTCCTTGAAGTACTTAAAGGGGCAAGAGAACTTAAACAAGAGGCATGCTAAGTAGGTTGAGTTCATAGAAACATTTCCTTATCTCATTAAGTACAAGAAAGGTAAGGAGAATGTTGTGGCTGATGTATTGAGTATGAGATATGCCTTGTTTACAACCTTGAATGCTAAGATAGTAGGCTTTGAGTGCATTAGATACATGTATGCAAATGATGTTGATTTCGGGTTCATATACAGAGAATGCTTGTCTAATGTGTTTGATAGCTATTATCTCTTTGATGGGTATTTGTTTAAGTCTAAAAGGTTGTGTGTGCCAAGATGGTCCATGAGAGATGTTATCATTCAAGAGGCACACAATGGCGGATTGATGGGCCACTTTGATGTCCAAAACACATATGAGGAGGTGAAGACCAACTTCCATTGGCTGGGTCTCAAGAAGGATGTCATGAAGGCTTTTACAACTTGCACAACTTGTAAAAAGGCTAAGTCAAAACTTCAATTCCTCGGGTTGTATACTCATTTACCCTTTCCTTCTACTCATTGGGTTGACAGTAGCATGGATTTCATGAGTGGTTTGGCTAGAACATCACATGGACATGATAACATCTTAGTTGTAGTTGATAGGTTCTATAAAATGGCACACTTCATTCCATGTCATAAAATGGATAATGCACAACATGTGGCTGATTTGTTCTTTAGAGAAGTTGTGAAATATCATGGGTTGCCTAAAACAATTGTTAGTGATAGAGACTCCGAGTTCTTATCTCATTTTTGGAGGACTTTGTGGGCTTGGTTGGGTACTAAGCTTCTTTTCTCTACTTCTAGTCACCCTCAAACCGATGGTCAAATCAAAGTCACTAATAGAACACTCACAACTATATTGAGAACACTTCTAAAGAAGAATTTAAAAGAATGGGAGAACATGTTACCTCATGTAGAGTTTACATACAATAGGAGCTATCATTCTACCACTTCACTTAGTCTATTTGAAGTTGTTTATGGCTTTAATCCTCTTACACCTCTTGATATGATTGCATTACCTCATGATGACATTGTGGATATTTATGGGAAGAAGAAGGCCAAGCTGATGAGAGAGTTGCATGATATAGTGCACAAACAACTTGTGAAAATGAATGTCATATGCTAGAAAAGTGAATCATGGTAGGCGAGTAGTTTCTTTCAATGAAGGTGATTGGGTTTGGTTGCATCTTAGGAAAGAGAGGTTTCCTCACAATAGGAAGAACAAGCTTGCTGCAAGAGGTGAAAGTCCCTTTAGAATTGTGAAAAAGATCAATGACAATGCATACATGCTTGAATTTCCTACTGAAAAGTACAATATGCATGTTTCCTTTAATATTTGTGATCTTTCTGGTTATGAAGGTGAGCTTCAAGAAGAGAATCCGAGGTCAGATTCTTTCTAATAAGGAAGGGATAATCCAATCCAAGCCCTCTCAAGTCATGAGGATGAAGATCAAGGAGCAACAAGGGCAACACAAGGCCAATCTCACACCTTTCAACAAGTGATGGAGCAAGTGAAGCCTTCAAGTGTCAACACTCTTCCAAGAAAAATTCCAGGAGTTAAACCACCTAACAAGGCTGCTCATGATGTCTCTCAAGATAAGATTCATCCACTCCAAGGTTTGGGATGACCTATGATCGAAGCTAGGGCAAAGAAAGCACAAGAGTGCCTTAGCTTGTTCATCAGTACCTTGGCGGCCAAAGAAGTCTTGGGGTTCAAGTTGGACATTCTTGGGATGCAATTGGATGAGGCGACCCCTAGAAGGAACCAAGAAGGAATAATCTCATGGCTTTTGCATCAAAAAACTCAACAAGAACCACCTAGCTCAACACTTAGCCAATTTTGGACTACTTTGATGGAATTAGCCCAAAGTGCTTCAAATATGGGAAAATGAGTATGCAATAGAAACTTACTAAGGCCCTCGAGCTCCAAGTAAGGCTAGCAACCAATCTTGGGGGTCTATGTTGATCCAAGCTCTCTAGAGCATTTGATTAAGCACCTAGGTGGTATGCCAATGTAAGTGGCCAGCAAACATGCATACTATGTGGGAAATGCACAAAGAGAGCAAAATCAACAAGAACAAATATGGAGATAGATTACTTGACTCCTAAGCAAGATCATACTAAGACATAACATTAAATCACACTCTATTAGTATTGAAATTAGGCATGGACAACAACTAATAACAACTAATAACACCATTAAAAGATATAAAAGAAGGAGTAAAGGCAAGAATTCACCCATAAATCATTTCTCCATAAACTAGCCACTCAACCCTCAAGAAATTTAGGTTGAATGGCTTAAATCCCAAGAAAAAATGCTGAATTCGGACCTAGGGTTTATGGCCAAAATTAAAGACGTAAAATCTGATTTAAGAGGTCCTATTTATACTAAAACTAAGGCCCTAAACTACCCCTAACCTAAAGTTACATAAAACATAGTTGGAAGACGTAAAATGGGGGTTACAAGGTGATAAAATGTGGATAAGAACAAAATAATTAAGGAGACCCGTGAGTGCAAGCTGGAAGGCAAATAACGCCTCTATGGTGCCAAAAGAGAAGGAAGGGCACACTTCAAGGCGGAGGTATGTGCGGCCCCACTAGGCCCAGGCGCAAGTCCCCGGTAGAAGTACTTGCGCCTCCATGGCGCAAGTCTCGTTCAAGGCATGACTCCCAGGCGACCCAAGGCATGTGTGTTGTGCCTCATGCATTTCCAACTGCACCCACAGGTTTGTACTGAGAAAATGGACAATTTTCATTGGTCATTAACCTATATTACCTATTCTACCCTTCCTTACTATGGTTTATGTTATAGTCCATCCCAGGACAACAGTGATTTTCTACAATATTTTATTCAGGGACTGGATGCGTCAGTACCGGGACTCCGTTTTAAGCATGCAGGCACGTTGTCTGTTAAATATAATGTGACGGGACTTCAATAGAGGTTCATTTCCACAAAAATTCACACTTTGGAATTCATACGTGAATTCCGGGCCATTTCACCAAAATTCATTTCGGATGGCAAAATGGTCATTTTGGGAATAATGAACTGAAATACCCTTTAAGGGTAAAGGGTTAAAAACCGGTTTTTGATAAGGGAAGAAGAGAGAAAGTCAAAAAGGTAGGACACATGTCTTGTAAGTATCAAAAGTAGAAAAGTAGCATTATATTATAATGTATTAATATATAAACATGTGGTAGAATTAAACAAAAGACAAATAAAGCAAAAGAAAGAAGAAAATTGGCTGAATGGATGAAAGAAAAGGAAGGGCAAAAAAATTAATAAAAAGAAAGGAAAGAGAGAATAAACGTGAAAGGAAGAAGAAAAAAATAGAAACTTCATCTTCTTCCTTTCTTCCTCAGCATGGCCGGTTGTTGGAGCTCCTCATGGGTAAGGGTGTCTTCATCAAAATCCACCATTTTTGAAGGGAAAAAACTTGAATCATGCCTATTTTGATGAGGTAGGAAGGATTCCTACCTCTCCTCTTCATTTCATGGTTTATTTTGAAGTTTTGGAAGAGTTGAAGATTTTGGTGGATTCTTGAAGTTGAAGAGTTGTTTGAAAATTGGTTGCAAAAGTGTAGTATGGGTGATTAGCAACACTTTTAATGCTTGAGCCATCATCTTTCCATCTCTTTAAGTTGTCTGAATTTCACCTCCAATGTTTAGGCCAATTTTGTGAACTTTTGATTTGTTAAAGAATGAGTTGAAATTATGGTTCCAATGTGTTATGAGGTTGATTAGTAGCTCAATTCATGCTTGAATTCATGTTGGAACTCCCTCCCTTGATGTTCTTGATTTGGCTGAATTCTTTGAGGAATTTTTAGGCTATTTGGCTTTGTTAAATTATGAATTGGTGATGCCAAAGTGTTGTTGGGTTGATTAATAGCATGTTTGATGTTGGAAGTTTTATCATTTGATCATTCATTGTGATAGTTGATTTTTCAAGAATGAGAAGTTAGATGGAATTATGAATTTGTAATTTATGAAGTAATCTGATGAAATAATGGTTATAAAGTGTTGATAGGATGATTATGAATACATTTCATGTTGCTGATTAGCCTTAAATCATTGATATAGGCAATGGTCAAGAATGGTCAAAGTTGATCAAAATTTAAGGTGTATGATTAAAGTGTGGATTCAAGTTGAAGAGAAAGTTGAAGTGTATTCTTGGGATGTTTTTAAGCATCTTTAATATTTGGAAGTAGCCTTGAATCGTTGGATTAGGCTATGGTCAATGATAGTCAAAGTTGATCAAAAAATTGAGATGGTATTTTTAATATGTTCTTGGGTTGTTATTGAACAACTTTAATTCTTGGAAGAAGTATCGAATCATTGATTAAGGTTATGGTAAATTGTGGTCAAAGTTGGAAATGGATGGAATTTGATCAAAGTGTGTAATTGAGTTGAATTAATGATTCAATTGGGTTCTTTGGTTGATTTTTAACAACTTTAATGCTTTGAATAAGTTGAGAATCAACATGGATGGTGGTGTTCATCCTTTAGCCGAAATTGAGGATGAATTTTAAAAATAGGTGTCACCACCCCTCTCCGGTCGGTGCGGCGGAAGCGTGCGGTAACGGTGTCGGGAGGCGGAGGTGACGGGGGAGCGGAATTCTTCCTTGAAGGTACGGACCCAAAACCCGGCCAATTTAAAACTTTTTCTGACTATAAGTTTCTAACGCGTTATTTTCAGTTTAAGACATTCTAGTTTCTTAAGCCCTAAACCTGCACCCGGAAAAACATTAGTGGTTTTACAGAATATCACGCGGTTACTAAGTATAATTATAATAATAATAATACATCATAGAGGAATTTACCACCCACTTCGTTAGGCGGATAGTTCCCGGACATATCAAAAGAATATACAGTCATCCATGTTTTAATGTGCATGCATTCTAGTCCTACAGAGCCAAATAAACTTAA
>JBBYHH010535117.1:0-10920 GCA_038382905.1 Daphne laureola
TTCTTCTTCCATGGCCGATTTTGAGTGTTGTGAAGAACTAGGGATTTTTGTGTTTTCTTGAATCATGAAGATTGGTAGGAAAGTGAGGTGCCAAAGTGTTGTATGGATGATTAGCAACACTTTTTGTCCTTGGGCTTCATCTCTTCTCTTTCTCTAGGTTGACCGATTTCTTCATGTATGGTCTAGGGTATTTTTGTGATATCTTAAATTGATGAAGAATGAGATGATATTATGATGCTAAAGTGTTGGTAAGATGATTAGTGGCTCAATTTATGCTTGGAATTATCTTGGAAACTCCCTCCTATATTATTCATGATGACGCCAATTTTATAGGGAAAATTAAGGATGTGATTTTTGTTGAATTGTGGAATTGTGATGAATTGGTGATAGAATTGAGCTTGTAAATTAGTAGGAGGATGATTGGATCACTCTCCCTTGAAAGTTCATGTTATGGCCGAATTTATGAAAGATAATTCAAGGTTGTAATTCTTTGTTAAATGTTGGAATTGAGTTGAATTAGGAATGAAGAGAAATTCCAAAATAAATATGTGGATTTTTGGTGGCATTTCACTTTAATGGTTTCATTTTCTATGTGTTGCCTGAATTTGATAAGTGATGAATTAAGGTTATGTTTTGTAAAGAATGATGGAATAGAGTTGGAATGGAGTTGAATATGAACTTCTAAATTATTGCATGAAATTTTGGTAATATTTTCCATGATTGGTCTCATTTACATAAGTTGGCTGAATTTATGTGTGAAGTTAGATTTTGGTGGTTGATAATGGTTGATGATTTCTGAGATGGAAATTGAGTTGGTTTTTGTTAAATGGATGTTTGGTAGCATTCTTTAGGGTTGGTCATCTTTTACATGATATGGCCAAAATTGATGAGCTTGAGTTTAAGCTACTTTTGTTTTGGATATTGATCAATGATCTGAGTATTGAATTCCTTGTTATTGTGTGGTTGTTCAGTTGTGTTTCTATGGATGGGCTTTGTGAAAGAATAGCCGGAATGTTGCCGGATTTGGTTGCCTTTAGGAATATACAACGCGTTTGCGATTTGTCAAGTAAGGGCTTAACTCTCTTTATATGTATTTTAGGGTGCCTTCATGCATATCGAGTTAGTTGAGACTAGTTCGCGGGGTGAGGGTGGGGCCAAGTGACTCTCGAGGCTAGTTTCATGGTAAGGTTAATGGTATGCAGGTTTCACATTCGGGAGATCCGATTATGGTATTCTGAGATGCTAGTGTGCATCAGTCAATAGTTGACCAATTCTGTGATTACGACAAGTTCGGGAGAACCAACTGGGTGGTTGTGATTATGTATTGATCATTAGATGATCATTTCTAGGAGAACAACAGTTTTAAGGGGAACCTAGGCCCCTCGTTGATACCATGCGCCTGCTTTTCTGACCCCGCTTATAATGGGGTTTGATTGCCACCGGAGGATGTCGTATGTGTATATGTTTCCGTCCGGAGGGAGGAGTGGTATGTTTTTCCGTCTGGATGGATGAGTAGTATATATTTCCATCCAGATGGATGAGTGGTATGTGTTTCTGTCTGGTCGGATGAGAGGGTATCTTTATGTGTTTCCGTCCGATGGGATGAGAGAGTTTCTATGTGTGTTTCTCTTAAATGTTTTATATTTATTTTGTATATTGTGCGTGTTAATCTTTTTTGCAGGTTTACTTTAAAATCATTACCCTTACTTAAGCCTTTACTGAGTTCTCTCGAGAACTCACCCCTTTATGATTAATGCTTTTCAGGAGCTTCTGGTTTACGACCCGTGGAGTAGCTCTGTCTGGTGGCCCTGTGATTTTGTACTAGAGGTACATATAGCTCCTTGATAGTGGTTTCTGTTTTTGTTATGGGGGTAGGTTTGATTAAGTCTGGTATTTGGTATTTGAGTTTCTAGGTGAGCACACTTATGAAATGACTAACGGTTAACTCTCCTTTATTTATGTTAGTAGCAGCAGTAGTGACCTGGAGGTGGTCAAGTGTGTTGGGCTCTGTAGGTGTAGATGCATATGTGCATGTGGCAAGAATCACATTTCTGTTTCCTTGATGCTTGTTGTGTGTTCTGAAAAAGTAAGGATATATTGGTGTTGTTGCCTGCAGTGGACATTTACTGCCCTAAGTGTCCATGGTATTCTGCTTCTGTATTTTATGAACAACTTATCTATGTATTTTGAGGCTTGAGATTTGAAGTGTTATTATATTGTATGTGATCTTTGTGAATATGAGATTGATTAGCACATCCCTCGTTCTGCAAGTAATACTGGGCCGGGTTATGGGATTCCACCACACCAAAGTGACCCCCATCCAAGGGTCATCCCCCTCTCTGCCCCCGCTACCGCACGCTTCCGCACTCGCCGGCTAGGGAGGTGTGGTGACACAACTTCTTTGAAGTTTAAGGACTCAAGAGCGAACACAAAGAAATAGTGCCTCAAATTTTAACCATCTTTCTTAAAAGCGAAGAAATGAAGCATTTTGGGAATCTAAAGGACCTAAGTGACAAGTTGAAAGAAACGGGAGAAGAGAAAATTTAACCAATTACACACACTTCTCAAGTTCCTTTTGACTTTCATTTGCAAACGTTACAAGTATCAATTGGTCCCTTCAATATGATAAAATGTTCGAATAAATTAGACAATTAATTTTAGATTTTTTTTCATTTCTTTAACATGTGTGAAGTGTGTGAAGAATGAAAATTTACTACGTTGTCCTTTGTTTTTAACTCCTATATAAAGGAGCAGGAGCATGTAGGAGCGCAAAAGAGGTAGACATTTTGATATGAAGAAATTACTTTGATACTCAAAGCAATTCTCTGATATTTTCTTCACACTTTTCCACTCAACTCTTGTTCAAATTCTCTTGACCAAGTTTATCAAAATCCAATATTGTTTTCTATTAAAGAAAGAGATGTTATATTCATCTTCCTTCCATTGAAAAACTTCACTTTTGCTTTAACCAATTCTTAGATTTAAGAGGAGGTGTTGGCTAATTTTATCAATTCTTCTCGGTCAAGAAGGATATTCTTAATCCATAACAAAACACCACATCATGTTTATGCTAGCAGGGAATCATTGCTCTCCATTATTTTGACCTCGAGGGTCCCTTTTGGGGAGGCCCTTTTGTAAGCAGTTTTGGCGTCGATTTCAACATTTTTTCTTTTTTTTTTTTGAACAAAGAAGATTTATTTTATTAATGAATAATGACTACAAAATAAGTCGAAGATGACAAAGGAACCCAACACCCGTTATAGGTATAGGCACACCAGCTCCCTGGGGTTAAACTACCCACAATAGTAGAATAACTCTACGGAACTAGAGCCATTAAGGTCAAGCTCAACCATTCTAGCCTCAAAAGGCAAAACAAATTCATGACGATGGTCATGATCACTATAGGGGATAGAGGATAGAAGTTCACGCCTCTGGTACCCCAACATGTCCAATAAGGATGAAATAGTACCGGCACATCATAGTGAGCTAAAGAGAGCACCAACCATATTAGCAGTGGTAGGCAAAGAAAATGACTACAACAACAAACAACAAAATAAGACAAAGTCCAAAAAAAACCAGGAAAAAAAAACCAGACGAAAATGGAGGGTCCTGAAACGAAAGAAAGAAGTAACAACAAAATAAAGAACGTGTAAATTAAATAGCGAGGCCCTCCCAGGAAAGATAAATAACAACCGTATAAAGTGGGCAAAATCACAAAAATTGATGATCGACAACCAAACGAGAGCGGACCATTGATCCCGAGTTTTCCAGGAATACCCAAAACCCAGATAACTCGGCAAGGGATCGTTCATTCCTCCGGACAGGGCGAGACTACGCTCAGCCCTGCCGGAACAATCAAATCCTTTGCTCCTTGCACCTTCAACACCAAAATTGTCCACCATGACAAGGCCTCCTGAAGAAGCACCCAAAACATCAAACCGGACACAAAGCGCCGCCTATCCAAGAGACGGAGGATGACCTTGATTACGCTGGCCCACCGACGCATGAACGAGGACCCCATCGGATCTCCCGCCATCAACCGAGATATGGAATCGAGGAGAGGGCCACACAATCGACTATGCCTCCACCACATCTGCGAGACATGCGGGCAGTGAGCCGATTGAACATCGTCGAGGCAAGGGCTGGAAAATGACCAAGGCCAGCATGGAGGCACCTCGATATGAAGGCAACTCAAGACCGGACTGGTGAAGGGAGACAAGGACACCAGGGTGGTTCAATGAAACGCCCACCCACCGATGACGGGACGACGCCAACGACAGCAGGGACTGCTGGGAGAAAAAGCCATCGAAGCCTCGTATCGCCTAACACCGAAGTGAACAAGGGAGAGTAGAAAAATGACGTCGATTACCGATAAGCGACGTGTGCAAGGCTCACCGGGAATGCCACAGTGGCAGCAGAGGGAGGCCGATGCGAAGCCTTCATTACTGTCTAGCGGCTAGGGTTTTCACAGCGCACTAACACTGTAGACACCGAAATTTTTAACAATTTTTCTTTTATCATGTTCATTGAGATGTCTTTGTTTGAAAATTAATCTACAAATTAAAATTTTGAAAAAAAAAAAATATCAATGTAATCCTCATTTAAGTATTCTTCAGGAAAAAAAAAAAAAAAACTCCATTGGATAAAGATTTACGTTTTCTTAGAGAAAAGAGTCAAAAGCACTTTTATTCAACCCAATGAGAAATGCACGCTCTTTCAAGGATAGGAGCAAAAGTTCTCATCGTATTCTACTTCATAATTCCATTGAACTATCCATGAAATTTGACAGATGTCCACGGAATATTTCTCCATAAAGAACAGCTTCCTTCTAGCAACATTGTTTACAGTATTTAATGTATACATCAAATAAATTTTTGATGTTCTCAAAGGATTGATCTTGGACTGCTCCTCTCTTTTTCAACAAGTGATGCAACCAATTTGGGATCTTGGATATCCATTGGATGGTATCCATTGACAAATAAAATAGTTTTAACTTCAAAAAAAATACAAATGATTCTCCAAAAATAATCGCAAGATGGTCCTAAATTTCAAAAGAAATAAAGAATGACTCAAACTTCTAAGTACTTAGTCCATGAACTTTGTTAAAAAAAATGGGATTAAGGGTAAAAATGTCACTTATGTTTCTAAATTTTCTATATTTGTTACTCATCTTCTTTTTTTAGCGAACGTGTTATCTAAGTTTTGAAACTGAGTTAAAAATGTCACTACGAGCTTATTTGTGTCAGATGATTGACGGAAAACATTAATTATTAAAAAGGTAAACTCCAATTTAATCCCTTACCTTTGTAATTTATCATATTCAGGTCTATTTTAAGAATTCATTTTATTAAAGTCTTTTAGCTTTATTTTTGTCTGAATTAAGTCGAGCCCCGAGTCCCTTAATATAATTAACCGGAGCAGAGATAATTAATTTTGTTGTATGAAGATTTCAGATGGTTTATGTACTAGTACCTCCTCTATTGCTTGTTCTTGATTTTTGTTTTTTGCTTAATTATGTTCTCTTTCAGTAATAAACTTCAGATTTTTTTTAATTTTTTTAATTTTCACCCGTTCTTCTCTTCCTTGCATGTCCATTCTTCATAAATATGTGCATGACTTTAAACTAAAATAACAATTACAAAAATATTGAGTGGAAAAATAGAAAATCATACTCTATTCGTCCGCAAAAAAATTGAACCATTTATATTGACAGTTTCACAATATTTAATTTATAAATTTTTTTATTAATTTTTGGATATTGAAAATTAAATATTTGACATATGCATCATAATTTAAAATCTAAACTTTTCAAATACACTTTTTCTTGTAATTTTATATATTTGTTTTGTTAAAATTTGAGTCGAATATTGAATATTGAAACAATAAATTCAAATGATTCAATTTTTAACAGACGAAGAGAGTAACAAACATACAGTATTTCCAAAGTCATTGCAAAATTTAAATGATAGATTGGTTGGGATAGTAAAATTATTAGATGTAAAACTGCTAGAATCAAATTGTTATGATTAAAAATTTAACGTACAACTTTTATAATTAAATAAAAAATTTAACAGATATTTTAACGACAATGATATTTTTAATCCAATCTCAAAACTTAAATAACACGTTCAATAAAAAAATAAAAAAGAATGAAAAATATAAAAAATTAAAAAATATGGAGGACATTTTTACCCTTAATCACTAAAAACATTTATGGGAGGCTGGATCGATGTTTGAACGGTCAATGGAGCGGAGCAGGTCAACCCACAAAAGAACGGATCAATGTCAACCCCTCCAATGCCCATCCCCAATTAGCAGCAAGATTAATGCATCAAGCATCTGGGATGGGGCTAAAAAGGCTAGAAGAACGAAGCTTGACCCTGTGGCTATGCTTTAAAGCTGTTACAAGAAGCTGTCCCCTCCCTAACGAGATTGGGACATCTCTTCTTTTCCTTTCGGCTAGGGGAACGAAATGACCAGTTGAGAGCACTCTTACTCCTAAAAGCAGACACTGGAACTAATCCAGAATTTTTTAAGAAAAAGACGCAAGGTTTTGTTCCACTACGCCATTGAAATATAACATTCCCAGCGGAAGTTTCTCCAGTTCAGCGTAAAATACCAGAAACCTAAAACAACAGTCTAAAATTCTTGAAGTCTCCTTTAAACGGAAGATATGAACTGTTGAAATACCAAAAGCATTCAGTGAGAGAAACAAAAGGGATAAAAGCACCAAGAATCTTAGTAACAGTTCATATCAAATGCATCATGTTTCCTTAGAAGTAGAAGGCCCCTTCTTCGCCGCCTCAGCAGCAGCCTTCTCTGCCTCGATCTCAGCTGCAATCTCATCAATTTCAGCTTCATCAAGCTGTCGTAATCCACCTTCCTTTGTCATGACAGCTACTTCTATGTTCTTTCCTCCACTCTCAACAACCTGCCAGCAACAGATGGGCTTCCGTTAAAGATAAACTGGAGGAAAAGGACCATAAATGACTTCTCCATTAGACAAAGTGCCCAGGAACTTTTAAATGCAAGGTGAGAACTAGCAAGAGTCTGGGATAGGTATAGAATTCATGACACACCAAACGGCTGTTAAAAGAAAAGAGTTACACACAGAGTACCCATAAGGACTAGCACCGAGATGGCCAGAAGTCACACTGTTATTACAAGGTTAACAAATAGGAGTATTAACTACTCCATTTTGGCTCTACAGTTTGACCTGTTATGAGCAACTATAGAAATTAAAGGTATCGTTTTATAGTGAACGCTCTATCCAACTTCATAATCCCACCTCACATTACCCAACAAGCCATTCCTAAAGATTCCAAACCCATGCTTTCCCCTCTGCTTTCCACCTTAACAGTGATGAGAGACAACAGGTTAAAATACCGGACAACGTACTGCTACTCAACAAATTAAAAAATACAGAATTGATGAGAGACAATGATGGCAGAAAAAGGAAAAGGACCAAGTATACCAGAAACTATGTCTGCACACAACCCTAGATGGTATATTTCAGTATGCTAAATTTTGAGTATAACATCCTAAAAATTTCAGTCATATGCATATACAGCTGAATGGAATTTTTCTCACAGCACTAGACACTACATTAGCAACAGTAGGTGTTACAGTGAGCTAAAAAATGAATATAAATGTGTTGTACTACTTCTCATAAGAGGACATAATACAACTAAATATGAGCACAGAAGAAACAAGGGACCAAGTTTAAGATCACTTACTTCTAGCAATGCACGAATTGCAAGCCTAATAGTTTCTCGGCCAGATGTTTCCTTGTAATTCTTCTCAAGGAACTCACGGATTGAGTTAGAGTTTCTCCCGGTAGCATTAGCTTTCCAAGCTGAGAAAGTACCTGATGGATCAGTCTGGTACAATGATGGGACACCAGTGTATGGATCAAAACCCACAATCAGAGTGGACAAACCAAATGGTCTCACACCACCGCTTTGAGTGTATTTCTGTTGAAGACCTGCAATATAACGAGTAATATACTCAACTGTCACTGGATCCTCGACAGTTAACCTGTGGCTTTGGCATTCGATCCGAGCACGGTTAATAAGAACCCTAGCATCCGCTTTGAGCCCAGCGCAGGCCAGAGCGATGTGATTGTCCAAGTTCACAATCTTTCTCACACTCCTAAATAACCACCACGAATCCGTCAGAAACAAGCAAAAACAAGAAGCCTCAGAACCTAATTAGGCGCATAATTGACTACGGGAAAAGCAAGATTTAAACCTAAACGCTAAGATCACACATAATATAAGTCAACAACTCAAAGGAATGGAACTAGAGAATGAAATGACTTCGTGAGACAAACCTAGAGTCTTGAAGCTTGGCTGCGGACTTCTTTTCGACGCCGAGGACGACGATGTCCGCACCGCGGACGCCTACAGCGGCGTTCCCCTTCCTGACGGCTTCGAGGGCGTACTCGACTTGGAACAAGTGACCGTCGGGTGAGAAAACAGTAATTGCTCGATCGTATCTCGCCATATTTCTGCGCCGATGGGTTTGCCGATTGATTTATCGCCGTCAAATCTCAGGATTTCTTATGGTGCCTTGAACAGTTTTCTTGTATTTGTGCTGCGATCCCGACTTAGGCGACAAGTTTTGAGCGGGTGCAGAATGGAACCCTCATCTTTTTATAAAATGTCAATGTGGCCTCACAAGAGTAATCTTGGATGCAATAGAACCACTAGGGTGTGTTCAAGTATAAGATATTCCTAACCGATCTCTAGTCGAGCATTATAATGCACTAACAAGTTGTTATAATGTGTGCGAGACTAACATAAGAGAAGAATTCATGGGATAAATTCTGATTTATGATTACATGACGGAAGTGTTCATGTAGATGGATTGACCCACGTGAGATCATTATGTGAATCGTAACATTTCTAGCACAAATGTATCTCACTGGTCGTCGTGCTTTGATGTTCTTTGACATTAAATAATGAAGATCCACTAATGTGAGCAACTTATTCAGATTATAGTAAGGACCACTTTTAACAAAAGTGGAATAGATTAGTTTCGGTAAGTTAGCAATACTATTGAGTTAGACTGTCATTGACTAAGAAATGATTCAACGCTCCTTACCTACAAGAGATATTCTCATGCTCATGGTTGAATGTTTAACGAGGATGATTGATTTCATACCTCGGTTCAAACCGAAGAATTTGTTTGAAGGAACACACTAAGTACATTTTGGACGACCATTACCTTAGAGGTGGTTATGTCACTTTGATTGACTTCTTCGTTGATTGGGTAGCTATGATATGTTGCTAGATACCGCTCACAGCTCGTAATTATGAGTTAGATTCATAATTACTACCAACTTAACTAGAACCTATGGGGTCACATGCATAAACAAGAGTTTATGGGGTGTGGCACAAAAATGGAGAGAAATATACATTAAAGGACACTTTTAGAAAGATTGGTCACTTAAGTGTAAATAAGGAAAAATTGCTCTCCTAGTCTTAGTAGGAGTGTGAGATTCATGGTGTTAGAGACCAACCCGGGACGTTAATAATTTTTCTGAATATTTTATTCAGGGGCCGGATTTTGAGTGTACCGGGACACGTTTTCTTCTAAGTATCATGTCCCGGGACTTCATTAAAGACTTATTTCCGTGGGATTTCACATTTTGGATTTGATGTGTGAGTTCCAGACCATTTTACCAAATTTCAAATCGGGGAGTAAAATGATGATTTTAAAAAAATTAGAGAAAAATGGACACTTAAGAGGAAAGGATAATAGCGACATTAAAGGGAAAAAAAGAAAAAGAGATATTTGTTATGACATAATATTATATACATTACTTTAGGATAAGTATTATATATATATATATATATATTATATTATGTCATGATAAGTGTAATAATGATAAAAGGGACACTTGGCATAAAAGTGGAGAATGAATTATTACCTCTTGGTAATTTTTGTGGTGGTAATTAAGTAAGGAGTAAAAGGTGGGGATTTTTGGTTAAAGATTTAGTAATTAATTTAGTAAAGAAAAGGAAGGATAAATGAAGATAAAGAAAGAAAATAAGAGATATTTTGTTAAGTCTTCTTCTCTCTTTCTTCTTCATAGCCGGCTTCATCGTCTCTTCCCAGGAGCTTCACTTGCTTCACTTCTTCATCACCTCTTCATCTAATCTTCAAGTTTTCTTAAGGATTTGTGAAGGTAAGGTGATTTTCATGAGATTCTCATGGTGAAAACAAGTTTAAATGGTGTGAAATTCATCTTTCTCTTCCTTTCCCTTTAGGCCAATTTTGTGGTTGCTTCTTCTTCACCAAGTTCTTCAATTTCTACTTAGGGTAAGCTTGGATTTGAACTTATTTTGAAGTGGAGTTAAGCTCTCCAACTTGGTTTCATTTGGTTTGGCCGATTTTATGAGTTGGAAAGCTAGGGTTTATGTTTCATGAACCATGATTGGATTGAGTTGGAAGTAAGTCTCCAAAGTGTTGTATGGATGGTTAGTAATATGTTTCTTGCTTGGATTCATCATTGATTCACCATGTTACCACCACCCCCGTCAACGCACAGCCCGGCGAGAAGCGAACGCTGGGGGCGGTGGGGCGGTGGTAACCTGTGAAACTAACCCTGTAAAACACAGCTAAACAGTGGGGAAATCCCATACAAGTCCCTGCAAAAAATGCAACACAATAATAACCGAGTTCCGCTCAGACCAGATATCCAGAAGGAAGGCTGCCTCAGGCAAGCACATCCAAGACATAAGCATGATTAGAAACATCTCAACCATAACATCCAAACAAACTTAACCTTTGAACATCCACGCTTTCATATACATACAGTACAATCATCCAACAAAACATTGTCTTAAAGTCTACATGTTATGCATGCTATACTACGGAGCGAACTACCCGCTAATAGTTACACCTACATATGCG
>JBBYHH010535228.1:0-10919 GCA_038382905.1 Daphne laureola
AGGAAAAACATATAAATGGAAAGGTATGATAATGGAACAAAGTAAAGGAAATGATATGGAAATGAAATATTTATGAAATGGAAAGTATATGGAATGGGAAAGGGTTAAAATGGATAATGAATTTTCTGGATTTTCTGGATGAGCACTTATATGTTATGGTTAACGGTTAACACTTCTCTTTTATGTATGTCTAGCAGCAGCAGCAACAGCAACAGTCTCAGGTGTTGTGTGTTGAAGTCTCGCAGATCTGACCACCTGAGAATAGTATGTATTACCTATGGACAAGTGGTTCTGTAGTTGTAGATTGCATATGTACATGTAGAGTTGGAAAGCATGTAGAAGTATGATTATGTGATAGAATGAATGCATATTTTTGGAATAGGTTGTATGATGGATACACTCCTGAATTCTGATTATGTTTATGTTTATCGGGGAGTACTTGCCCAGTACAGTAGGGGAAGGACTCCTTTCTGGTGTATCTGTGCTGAGCGGAGCTCAGCTAAACTGTATGTAAATGCTGAAATTTTCAGGGTTGTAATTGAAGTATAAGTGCAAGAGTTTCGTGTTGTCAAAACTCTTGCTCTAGTATTGTAAACAAGAAATTGAAGATGTAACCACAGACCGGGTTATGGAAACCGCCCACCAAAGTGGCTCCCCGTAAGGTTAAGTGACTGTCACCTCGCCCCTCCGCCCCGCATCCGCTTCCGTCGGGCCGTGTGCGGAGGTGGTGGTGATAATTTTGGTAATATTTAGTAAAGTTGGTCACTATTTTGGAAATAGGGTCGAATTTCACATTTGGTAAAAGTATAAGGTGTTGGTTGATTAATAGTGATAAATGAAATGGAAATGAGCTTTTCTAAATGAAAAGTGAATGTTGGGTAACATTTTTGTTGATTGGTCATTTTTCGGTAAATTGACCAAAAATCCTACGTTGCATTTAATGTTAGACTTGGAACAATTAATTGAGGATTCAATTCCTTTTGTTGTGTAATTGTTAGAGTTATCTTGGATAGCTGGGAATTCAACCGGAACGTTGCTGGACGTCCGATAGCGGTTGCCTCGGGTTGCTCAGGAGATTTTTGGTTTATTTTAGGTAAAAGCTTCACTTTCTTGAATTTGCATTCTGGGATACTTTCACGTAATTTGGGTTAGTTAAAGCTAGTCTCGGGCTGAGGGTGGGGGCCTGTCACTCTCGAGACTAGTTACATGGTAAGGAAATGGTTATGCAGGTTTTCAAGCTTGGAGTCATTTATTGATCAATGGCTAATCAATTTTGTATTTCTCTGGATTTCAGTGATCATGATGATCACTTCTGTATGTTCTGATATTTATATGATCTTGATGATCCATTCTGTATTCTCTGATATTTAGTGATCATGGTGATCACTTCTGGGATGCAAGATGCATCGGTCAATGGTTGACCTTCGTTATGATTATGACAGTTACGGGGAACCTAGGCCCCTTGCTGGTACCATGCATTTGTTCTGTATGTGGGAACCCCGATTTGTTGAGCATCAACCCTCGGGGGCTGTCATTGTGTATTTATGTCCGATGGGACTAGTATGATTATGTATATCTAAGTTGATATTCTGAATCTGCGTCTGATTGGATGAGTGTGCAATAGTACCTAAGTTGGTACTTGTGATCGTATACTTTCTGTCCTTCGGGGCATCCGTTATATATTATTTTCATTTGGATATATTGAATATCATTCATCATGTGACTATTTAGGGTGCATGAGTTGTGTAGTATATCGTATATTGTACACGCTAACCTTTGTGGTTACAGGAAATAAGGTAAGGATGGAATGATGAGAATTCCACATTTCACGCATGTCATTCATTTACTATGAGATATTTAGGTTGTTAGCACATGGCATGCTAACCCTTTCTGCAGGGAGTACTAACCATCTTTGTTGTAGGTCATTTATAAAACCATTATCTTACCTCAGCCCTTACTAAGTACCGTTCGAGGACTCACTCCCCTTACATTGATATTTTTCAGGAGCTTCTGATATTAAGCCAGCGGAGTAGTCCTGCTTGGTCCTTCTGTGATTTTTGTGCCTCGGGTGCAAATAGATCCTAGATGTGATTTCCATTTCTATAAAAGGGGTGTCCTCGATTGAGTAGTTACTCATAGATTGAGTACTTTTTGGTGACCACATATATGAAACGACTAACGGTTAATCCTTTGTTTGTGTTCAGCAGCAGCAGTAGCTTGGAGTGAGTGTCAGTTTCATAGTTGATTCCCAACCACCCAAGCACAATATGTATTCTTTTTGGTAGCTCTGGGCTCTGTAGGAGTAGATTGCATATGTACATGTAGCTTTGAAAGCATTTGAGAGAAATGCTCATGTGTTTAGCTACTTTGTGATTCAGTGTAGGTTCACTTGAATCAACTGTTATCTGTTTACGTGGATGTATATGATTTTTACTCGGGGAGTATTTACTCCTTTCTGGTGCATCTGGTTTTGAGTTGAGCTCAAATATATGTTGTGAATGTGCAATTTCATGTATGTATGAGAAACTTTTTAAGTACAGGATTTTATGCAAACTGGGACAACCTAAACCAAAGGTTGCGTGTAGGACAAGGGTAAGTTATTTTAAGGGACCGGGTTATGGATCACCCACCACACTGTGGCCATGTCCCGACGTCACCCCCCTCCCCATTGGCTTCCACAGGCAGAGGGGTGGTGACAGGTGAGATCTGATGGTGACCTTGTTAAGTATGTAGCAGGCCATGTTTGCTGCTTCTGCCCAGAAATACTTTAGCAGTTTGTATTCATTCAACATTGTTCTCACCATCTCCACAATAGTTCAGTTCTTTCTTTCTACAACCCCATTTTGCTGAGGTGTTGTTGCAACAAAAAAATTTATGTAATTCCAAGTGAATCATATAGAGTATTTAGATTAGAGTTTTCAAACTCACCTCAATTGTTATTTCTTTTTGCAACAACGGTTTTACCCATTTCATTTTGTACTCTCTTGTAAAAGATGTTGAACTCTTTGTATGTGTCACTAGACAGTATCTCTTCCCACCTATACTTGTAGGATCAATAGGTCCAAATAGATCCATGTGTAGTAGCTCTAGAGCCCTTGATGTTGAGATCATATTCTTTGCTTTGAAGATTGCTCTTGTCTGCTTTCCTTTGATGCAAGCTTCACACTCCATGTCCTTGTCAAATCTGAGATTTGGTAATCCTCTTACTAGGCTCTTTTTGACTAGCTTGGAGATGGTATGCATACTAGCATGTCCAAGTCTTTTGTGCCAAAGCCATCTTTCATCTTTGTTAGCAGCAATAAGACATTTGAAACTAAAAGTAGATGATTCATCAAAGTCAATAGTGTAGACGTTTCCACATCTTCTACCAACAAACAAGGTTTTATATGAACGTTTTTCAATTACATGACATAGTTTTGGTTAAAAAATTACCTTATATCCAGTATCACATAATTGACTAATACTTATCAGATTATGCATTACACCCTTAACTAACAACACGTTGTTGATGGTGAAGGAAGTGTTCTTACCAATCTGCCCAAGACCAATAACTTTATCTTTGCTATTGTCTCCAAATGAGACTTTACCACCTTCTTTAGGAATAAGACTGAGAAATTTATGTTTATCTCTTGTCATATGTTTTGAGCATCCACTATCCAGGTACCAAGTCTCCTTCTTTATTACCTATCAACACGTTGATAAACTCAACTCACCTTTGGAACCCACTTCTTGGTTCCAAACTTGTTAGTAGCAGTTTTAATAACCCAAGTCTATTTCAAGCCACAAATAACCTCTTTATTTCTACACACATAGTTCTGGTTTAAGTGACCCTTCTTATGACAGATATGGTAAGTGATAAGAGTAGATTTTGAAAGCTTATTTTTTAAAATGACCTGTTTCTGATCTGGTTGATAACCAATTCCAGCTTTGTCATATTCAGCTTTTTGATACCAAGTAGAAGATTCAAGTTTCTTTCTCCTTCAGCAAATATTTCCAAATCTTTTGAAAGTATTTCGTTTTTCTCTTTTAGACTTGCCATTTCTTTCATTAGATTGATCTTTTCAGATTTTAGTTTCTTAACATGAGATTCACATTCTAGACAAATATTCTTTAGTTCTGCTATTGGATCAACACATTGATAGCTACTGGTGTCACCACCCTCTCTGCCTGCGGAAACCAACGGTGAGGGGCGGCAATGTCAGAATATGGGCCACAGGGTAGTGGGTGATCTATAACCCGGTCCCATAAGTTATCTTACCATTGTCCTAAACGCAACCTTTGGTTTAGGTTGTTCCGATTTGCATAAAATCCTGCACTTAAAAATTTCCTCATACATACATGAAATTGCACATTCACAACATATATTTGAGCTCCGCTCAATACCATATGTACCAGAAAGGGGTAAACACTCCCCGCGTAAATTAACAGAATATCCAGAAAATCAGATAACAAATGATTCAAGTGAACCTACACCGAATCACAAAGTAGCTAAACACATGAGCATTTCTCTAAAATGCTTTCAGAGCTACATGTACATATGCAATATACTCCTATAGAGCCCAGAGCTGCCAAAAAGAATACATACTGTGCCTAGGTGGTCGGGAATCAACTATGATACCGATAGTCACTCCAAGCTAATGTTGCTGCTGCTAAACACAAACACAGATTAACCGTCAGTCATATCATATGCGTGCTCACCCAAATACTCAATCGATGACATCCCTTAAACAGAAACAGAATTCACATCTAACAGCTATTTGTACCTGAGATACAAAATTCACGGAAGAACCTAGCAGGACTACTCCGCTAGTCTAATATCAAAAGCTCCTAAAAAATATGAATGTAAGGGGAGTGAGTCCTCGAAAGGTACTTAGTAAGGGCTGAGGTACGATAATGGTTTTATAAATGACCTGCAACAAAAATGGTTAGTACTCCCTGCACAAAGGGTTAGCATGTCGTGTGCTAACAACCTAAATATCTCATAGTAAATGATATGCGTGAAATGTGGAATTCTCATAATTCCATTCTTACCTTATTTCCTACAACCACAAAGGTTAGCGTGTACAATATGCGATATACTACACAACTCATGCACCCTAAATAATCACATGATGAATGATATGCAATATATGAAAATGACAATAATATATAACGGATGCCCCGGAGGACAGAAAGGATACGATCAAAAGTACCAACTTAGGTACTATTGCACACTCATCCCATCAAACACATATTCAGAATATCAACTTATATAAATTTACTTATTTGTCCACTCGAACGTGAAATACATATATCAACTTAGATATACATAAACACAATCATCCCGTCAGACGAAAATACACAATGACGGCCCCCGAGGGTTGATGCGCAACCAATCGGGGTTCCCACATACAGAAAAAATGCATGGTACTAGCAAGGGGCCTAGGTTCCAGTAATCATCATAATCATATCGAATGTCAACCATTGACCGTTGCATCTAGCATCACAGAAGTGATCACCATGATCACTGAATATCAGAAAAGACAGAATGGATCATCAAGATCACATGAATACTAGAACATACGGAATAGATCATCAAGTTTTCATAAATAGCAGAATATACAAAAGTGATCATCATGATCACTAAAATTTACAGAAATACGAAATTGATCAACCATTGATCAATAGCTGGTCTTCCGAGCTTGAAACCTTCACTCCCATTAACTTACCATATAACTAGTCCTAAGAGTCACGGGGCCCCACCCTCAGCCCGAGACTAGATTCAACTAACCTAAATTGCATGTAAAGTATCCCAGAATGCATATTCAAGAAAGTTGAGACTTTAACTAAAATAAACCGCAGATCTCCTGAGCAACCCGAGGAAACCGCTATCGGACATCCAACAACATTCCGGTTGAATTCCCATCTATCCAAACTAACTCTAAACAAATACAAAACAAAAGGAATTGAATCCTCAACTCATTAGTTCCAAACTTAACATTCAAAGCAACTTAGCAATTTTGCTCAATTTATCACAAAGTGACCAATTAACGAAAATGTTACTTAACATTCACTTTACATCTAGTAAAGCTCATTTCCACTTCAATAAGCACTATTAATCAACCAACTCCTTAATCTTTATCCAAGAGTGCAATTCGTCCCTATTTTCAAAATAGTGACCAACTTTATTAAATAGCACCAAATTGCTCCCTTAGCACTAAATTAGCTCACTTTAGCTAACATTTGCCACTTTACATCAATTAACAACAAACCTCTTTTCAAAGCCATTAAATTGGGTCAACTTAACAAAATACATCAAAAGAGCTCTCTTTAATCACTTAACAACACTTAGAAGCTCTTATACATCCTTATTCCAACTCACAACCATACTTTACAAAAATCATTCATACTTTATAAAAAATATCCACTTGACATTCCAACTCTTTATTTATACCCAAACTAGGTAAACTTACCTAGTAAACTTCATTTAATCAACCAATCAAAAATTGGGATCTCATATTCAACTTTAATCAAACTCAAATTCACACTTTAGCAAAATACCAACATTAAACCATACTCTTTAATTTCGGCCAACTTGGCACAATTAAGGGAAATTACTCCAATTACCCACATTTCAACTTAGAAACAAAATTTCAATCTTAATTCAACATAACTCCAACATTAATCAAAAAATACCAATTCATTCCTTTAATGCTCAATTTCGGCCCAAATATATAAATTACCAAAGAAAGTTTCTCCCAACTTTCAACATCATTCAAAAAGCTCACTAACAGCATAATCCATCATCAATTCCATAATTTATCATTGATTACCAAATTCTCCATAATTCATCATAAATTCGGCCCATTGACAAAAACACCCTAAGTGATCTTTCTTCAAACCTTAAACATCAATTTAGGAGCTCCATAGCATCACTAAATCATCACAATTCAACACTTAAACAATGAACATCAATTACTATTCATCATCATCAAAATTGGCCCCTTCCTCAAATCATCATCCATGATGCTTCAAGCTTAACTTCAAGTATTAAATGTGTTCATAAACATCCCAATTATACATTGGAAACATCCAATCAATTTAGCCCCAAACTTTGTTCAAGAGCACATGAACCCTAGCCTCCAATCTCAACCAAAATGAAGAATCATGGAGAGATACTTAACAACACTTCATAATACTTCAAATTCATGCTTACCTTACACAAATCTTGAAGAAAATTATTGAAGAAATGGCCCCCAAAACAGCCCAAAAAATTGGCCTAAATTAAAGAGAAGATAGGAGCTTTAATCAACTTCCAAACTTGTTTCCATCATGATTCATTCATGAATTTGAGCTCACCTTCTTAATTCCATGAAGATTTCTTGATGATTTGAGTGAAGATTTGAAGAAAGGAAGAAAGAACCATGGTGAAGGAGGGAGGCAGAATCGACAATTTGGGAGGGAGAGGAGAGAGAGTAGTTTTGTTAAAATGTATTATTTACTCCCTTTCCTACTCTTTTAATTCCATTTTCTTCTACCTCATCCCTTTTCTTGTTATTTTAATTACCAAACATAAATAAAATAACCTCCTTTTTACTCCACCACATATATATATCATTATGATATAATATCACTTTTCCATCTTTAATCTCAAGATGACACATGTATTCCACTTACAATTCTTTAATACATAATGTCATATACTTCATGATATATACTTAATATCATCTCATAACATATTATCCAACTTAATCCTCCACTTTGGCGCCATAATCAATGCCAAATATATGTCCATTTTTATCCAATTTTCCAAAATGACCATTTTATCCCCCGAAGTGAAATTTGACAAAATGGCCCGGACCTCACGTACTTATACCAAAATGTGAAGTCCCTTGCAAATGGACCTCTAACAACTTCCTGGGACATAAAAATTAATAAAACTCGTGTCTCACATGTTTTATAACAAAGTCCCGGAGAGTTTAGAAGTTGACCTCCGATCAACTTTATCGGAAAGTCAGCATCCACCAACGGTGACTGTAACATTCTCCCCTCCTAGCACTCTTAGTGCTCCAAGAGTACCTTCAAACTCAGAAATTCATCGGGGTAACATTCCAAGTGTTCTTAGCCAACAAGTAAATCAATACTTCCTGGTGAGACAAGTTTGGCTCCAACGGAATCTCATCCATATTTATGGTCTGAATCGGATCCAGAATACTCTTCTTGAGTATACTAATGCGAAAGACTTATGCACTGCCGACATGCTCGGAGGGAATGCTAATGGATAGGAAAAGTTTCCCATACACTCTAAAATCTCATAAGGGTTAACATATCTCAGGACTAACTTGCCTCGCACGCCACATCTAGTGCTCCTTTTACTTGGTATAATCTTGAGCCAACCTGTCTCCAACCTCAAATTCCAAATCCTAACACCGCCTATTCCCATATGGGGTGGTGTGTTCATTCGCAGTTTTCTACTGCGTCTAAATTTCACTTTGTCATCTGAGTCTTACAGATGTTCTTCGAAGTACAACATCATTTGCTTGTACTCATAGATAGATGCAATACTCTACCATCATTTCTGATACTTTGCATATCCAGAAATCACACTTCACAACTTGGCATACCGCTAATGTTCCTAAAGTGTCACCATGACACTTCTCACGTCTGATCTCTCACTCGGATTGCATTTCGGGCAACTCCCCAGGAAATACCTACGGAAAGTATCGCACAACTAAAATCTTCTCTAACTCTACATGATGTATGTAGAGGTAAGCTCACACTAATCTTCCTCACACTAATTACATATGTCCACTTGGACTGAGTTACATACGTTCACTCGGACGGAATCACATAAGTTCACTCAGACTGAATTACAGAAGTCCACTCGAACTGAATTACAGAAGTCCATTCGAACTGAATTATAGAAGTACACTCAGACTGAACTACATACTAAGGTGTACATAGTACCAACTAAATCGGATTACATTTGATACCTACCGACAATCAATACATATTCAAATACCATCTCATTCAAATACAACTATTGACTCCCGATAGTATGATTCAGAAACCCATCACACAAATAACTAACAGTCAGATGCAGACATGATGCACAACTCTGTGCAACAGCAATCACAGATGCACTAATATCAAAAGTGCATAAACAAAAATATTGTTCAGAAGTGATGTACCTGCTAAAGATCCCTGTTGGGCCTGTAGCTGTGGTAGTGGAGGTGGTGGATGATGCTACAGTCTCGGTTGCTAAAATCTCAGGCCACCTGAAGCTACTCCGCGCCCCCATGACAAATTAGGCTGAGCCCGCTGCTAATAACATGGCTCTACCACTCTATCCTGCCCCTGCATCAGTGGGCAGTTCCTGGTCCAATGGTCGGTGGATCCACATTTAAGACATCTTCCTGACTGGCGGTAACATGCACCGACATGATACTTGCCACAGCCCTGGCAATATGGTGATGCTCCTGCGACACCCTCACCCTTATCATCCTGGCCTGCTCTGCCGGCTCTACCGGTACCTCTGCATGACGTCTGTGGTCCCGCACTCCTCCCGCTGGTCTGGGGTCTAACTCTAAATTCTCACGTGATTAATGTATTCATAAACATATATGATTATCTTACCATAAATACCTTACATGTCAGAAGCAGTTGACACTCAGTATGTCACACTAGTGCAGAAAATTAGACAACTTAATACTACAGATATGAGCTCTAACGTTCCTGACGTGAGTGGAAACAGATGACAATTGTTATACCTATGAATCTGCAGAAAATTGACATAACTGAAGGTAGACTAGGGTTCACAGTCCCAAACACAAACCTAAGTAAGGCCTTTGACCACAAATTCTAACCTAAACTTATCAGCCGTACGTACTCGAACCACCGTCTGCTGCTATTTGGCGGGAGTGGTAGTTTAAACTACCATCCATGAGCCTCTTAGCAGCATCCCATCCCTTAGGGTGCATCTCATTGCGCCCCGAGTCAGTTACTTGTATTTCAACCCGCCAACCACAGACAGTACCGATCCCTAAAACTAGCTGGTACTCGCTAACGTCTACCGAACTAATCTTAATCTAAGATGGATACTAGAGGGGTTAACTATCACCTTCAAACTCATATTTACCAATTATATGCCCGGATCTCTCTCGGGCAACTCGTTATTCAGAATCACCTAAATCTGTTCTAAGAGCTTAACCAAATTTGCTAAGTCCTACAGAGGCTCTTCATGAGCCGGTTGTTGCCTCGGTCCCTTTCGCCTCCTTCCCACATTATCGGAAGGAGCGGGGTCTGCATATCTAAGCTCAGGATATAAATCTCGCTGACGGTGAGTATTTACCATAACTGAAAATTCGCAACAGAAGAAAGAGCACAATGGAATGGTTAATTTACCTATCAGAAGCAAGCAACAATATTCCTAATAGCTCTGTAGTGTAGATGCATGTATGATGTATGATGCAAATTATCTAAACAGAAAAACAACATCAAACCACACCATACCTAATCACAAAATAATCAGATAAACCATTTCCTTAATGCTCCACTTTGTTTTGCAATTTTCGTATTACCAAAAGAAAACTTGAACCTTAATCAAATCCAGCATGTCTGGACCGACCGCCTGCAGTCCCACCTGTCGTTCCAAGGTAGTTCTCGTAAGGAGTTGGCCAGACTCCTCACTGAACCATCTTGGACTAATCGGTGGCACAGGCTACGCCTATCGAAACAGTTATTTCCCAAATCCATACTTGGACAATCTATGTCCATAAATCCTATTGTCATTACCTACTCTGATACCAAGTTGTCACCACCCATGTGCCTGCAAAAGCCAACGGTGTAGGGGCATTGACATCATAACTGTTGGAATTCTCTGGCGCACTAAGAACTTCATGAGTTAGTATTCCTACTCACTACAACTAATAGTAGTTGTG
>JBBYHH010535450.1:0-10917 GCA_038382905.1 Daphne laureola
CGAGTGTCTCATCAAATATTCCAATATATCCTGTTTGCCCGAATATACAAAAACACCAAAAATATTGCTGTTAGCTTCTTGTCATTAATTTATAATCAATTCCCTTGGGTTCGATCCCACTCACCCTACTACATCTGCAGCCTTACACTTGAGGGAGATTCGGGCTTTATAAATATTATTTGCTCGAATTTTGACATTAGCAGCAGCAACAGTTGGACCGGGCTTTTGTCAGATAGTTGACCCGACACCCCGGATTAGCGTATGTTTATTCTGATAGCTTGTAGCAGCTCTGTATCATAGATTGCACGATCATGTAGTCATGTAAGAACGGGAAAGAATTGTTGAATGGATGATTCTGTTGGTTCTGTATATATATGGATTCATTGGTATCTGTCATGTATGTTTAGTTTATCGAGAAGTGCTTGCCGGAGGCAGCCTTCTTTCAGAGTATCTGGCCTGAGCGGAGCTCAGCTTATCTGCTATTGTTGGAAATTCTGTTTTACAGGAGCAAGGAACGCTTCTAAGGTATGTTAATGACTTCCGTATTTATGGACCGACAACGTGGGTATCCCACATTAAGTGCTGCGCATTTACAGGTATGATCACCGCCACCCCCTCCGACCCCGCGATCACTTCCCGCCGGGCCGTGTGGCATGGGGGCGGTGGTGACACACCTGGTTCTCATAGCGGACATGTTAATTATCTGAACGAGAACTCTGTTGGGTTGTTGAATAGAGTGAACAATATTAATAGCACACCAACGGTGCACATGGAATGAGGAAATGGAGAATATGGAGTCTCTAAAGGACCTATGGGTACTGCTTCTCAAACGACTAGCAACGTCATCAATAATCCTCAAACAAAGTTGGAACGCTCCCCCTTCACTAATATAATAAATAGAGAACATATTAAGCATGTGTCATAGTTGGATGAAATTAATTCACAACCTCCTATCTCATGTGTAACACAACGAAGTTCAGAATGCACCAACAACTTTATTCGTTCCAAGTGTGGTGAGTCATCAGCTGCTCCTCATCAAATTGATAAAAGGAGACGTGTTACTACTTCTGACTATGCGGTTGAGGGTCACGCAATTGAATTCGTTGAGACGTATGATAATGCACTTGAAAGTAATTTCATTTGCTTCATACGTCATATTTAGCATATACGTCCAGCTCAATTGACATGATCATTTGGTTTACAGACAATCGAATGCTTGTGAAAAATGATGTCGATGGTCATACGACCGATGGACAATGTGGGAATCGACATGAAAGTATGATGATTATTTTAAAACGTTGATATGACCACTGTTAATCAATAAGAAATATGTGCTAATTTGTATACTTATGTAGGAATTGTCACTCAAAAAGAGGATTTTGGTCCACCTGACCACGTTTTTCCTAATCCATATTGTCGAGCTATCGTATGGGGATTAGAACAAAGTGTTCGTTCAAAGTCACCGAGGAACCCAACATTCTCAATGTGCTGCATGAGTGGGAAAATTCAGTTACCAATGGAGATTGAACCATCAGAGTATCTGAAAGAGTACTTTATGGATTATAGTGGTGGTGTGAAGGCGTCTCATTTTCACCGCAATATACGATAATTCAATTGTCACTTTTCATTCACGTCAACCGGTGCTGAAATTGACAACCGTATAAATGATGGTGGTAGACCGTATGTGTTCCGTATAAGAGGAGAAAACCACCACCGGATTGGATCACTAGTACCTCCGGAAGGTCATCACCTCAGATTTGCACAGTTATATATTTATGACATAGATAATGAGGTGCAAAATCGATTGAGGTGTTTCAGTACCGGTGAGCACACAAACACTGATGTGGACATTGTTGAAGGTTTGACGCATATGTTTAATGAACACAATCAAGTGGTCCGAAAGTTCAGGTGTGTGAGGGACATGCATCGTCAAAATGATTATGTATCAGTAAAAATAAGATTATTGTCATCCCGATCTGGGATGGTAGAAGATACAATATGCCAACATCAAGCGAGGTAGCTGCACTAACTATTGGTCTGAATGAGGAGGAGGGTTTTACGAGAGACATAATTGTGTTCGACCAAGATCATGGTGCACAGCGAATACAAGTGGACCACCCTAAATTGATGGCTCTTCACTTCCCTATTCTCATACCAATAGGAAAAGATGGATACATACAACGTATTGAGCAACGTGAAGGTAGAGGAAATGTTGTTAGAAAGTATGTGACAATGCGTGAATTTTACGCATTTCAATTGCATAATCGTTCTGACGTGTATTCAACGATATTACATGGTGGACAGTTGTTCCAGCAATATGTGGTTTATGCCTACTATTGTATTCTAGAAGAGCATTTTAGTTTTTTTACAAAAAACCAAGATAAGTTTCGATGTGAGGTGTTGTTTGGTCTGCAGGATGATGTTGCCCGAGGCGACTCCGATGCAACACGGTCCGGTCATCCGTGTATATTACCGTCATCTTTCACTGGTGGTCCTCGATATATCATTCAAGCATATCAAGATGCGATGACAATTTGTCGATGGTTAGGACATCCTGATATGTTCATAACAATGACATGCAACCCCAAATGGAATGAGATCACAAAGTTTTTTAGAACTTATACCCGGACAAACACCTGAAGATAGGCAAGATGTAGTCTCACGAGTATTTGAGATGAAATTGCATTCCTTGATGCTCGATGTCACAAAGAGGCGAATGTTTGGTAAATGCGATGGAGTTATGTTAGTTACTGGTGTGCTATTATTTCATAATTTTTTGATGATACGAATAAGGTACTTATAGCATTTATGTCTGTCGGATTGTAGTTGTTGTTTCTATTGAGTTTCAGAAATGGGGCCTCCCACATGCACATATAGCTTTCTTCTTAGATGCTGTTGATAAATTAAAAGATGTTGAGTGCATCAATCAATATATATCTGCCGAGCTACCAAATCCAAACACGAACCCAATCGCATATAACACGATTTCGACACACATGATGCATGGTCCATGCGGCAATGAAAATTCACGATGTACATGTATGTCGGATAATAAATATTCAAAAAGATACCCAAGAAAATTACAGATGGATACCTTGATTACTGAGGATGGTTACCCAATTTATCGACGCCGACCCAACGATCATACCGTGGTTAAAAAAGGGGTAATTCTTGGTAATGGATGGGTTATCCCGCATAATGTCGACTTGGTTGTCAAGCATGATTGTCATGTATGTGTTGAGAAAACTAATCGAGATATGTGCGTTAAGTATCTATGCAAGTACATGCATAAAGGGTCTGATCGGTCCATAACTGTAATAGAACGTGATCATACAATATCTCAATCAGCTGAGCGCACATCGACACAACATGTAGACGAGATTAAAAAGTATATGGATTGTAGATATATATCTCCATCGGAGGCATGCTGGTGTATATTTGGTTACTTTATACACAAGCAGGAGCCTACAGTTGATCGGTTTTCGTTCCATCTACCCAATGAGCAAAACATTGTGTTTAATTCGATGTCTGACTTGAATGATGTCGTGCAAATGCATGTTGAAAGCGTCATGAAGTTTCTTGGTTGGATGGAGTGTAATCGTAATGATCTGTATGCTCGGAAGCTAACGTATGTACAGTTCCAAAGTAGATGTGTTTGGAATAGGCAGACAAAGTGGTGGTCACAACGGAAAAGGGGACATACTATTGGATGACTATATTTTGTGCACCCGATAGCTGGTGAGAGATACTACCTACATTTATTACTAAATGTCGTTAAGGGGCCTGGGTCGTTCAATGACATCCAAACAGTGAACGAGATGTTGCATCCAACGTACAGAGATGCATGCATGGCATTAAGGTTGTTGAAAGGTGATGGTGAATGACATGAAGCATTACGAGAGACATTGCAGTGGGCTATGACTTCAACCTACGTGAGCTCTTTGTCACCATCCTTACACTATGTCAAATATTTGATCCAATCGCATTATGGATGAAGGATAAGGAAATGTTTTCTGAAGATGTTTTGTTTAACCAAACGAGGATCAGATGCAATCCCGAGCTTCTGTTAACCGATGATGATATATTCAACTGCGATCTATATGAGATCAAAAAATTGTTGAATCGGATGGGTCGTTCATTGAAAGATTTTGAAGAAATGCCATTTTTGGATTTAAGTTCAATGGTCCTCGAGGAAAACTCATTGATTTTTGAGGAACTAAACTACGATACAGAGCCTATGAAGGATGAACACCACACTCTATACAATGGTTTGATTACAGAACAAGTTAATGTATACAACTCTATCATTCGGTCATCTCAAATGGGTAATGGAGGTTTCTTTTTTGTGTATGGCAGTGGTGGTACGGGAAAGACATATGTTTGGCGAACTATATTGGCTCGACTAAGATCGGAAGGGAAGATATCATTTGTTGTTGCATCGTCTGGTATTACTGATTTGTTATTACCAGATGGTAAAACAACGCATTCTCGTTTTAAAATTCCGATCGAGATTGATAAAGACTCTCTTTTAAAAATAAAGAAATCAACTCTGCTAGCTGATCTCATATGTCGAGCGTCGCTCATTATATGAGATGAGGCACCAATGGCACATCGATATACTTTTGAAGTAATGGATCGATCTCTTCATGATTTGATGTGTACAGAAAAACCAGACTCAGATGATATCATCTTTGGTGGTAAGATTGTTGTTCTCAGATGTAATTTTAGGCAGATTCTTCCAGTTATACCACGGGGAACTCATGGTGATATTGTTGCTACAATGATTTGCTCATCATATTTATGGTCACATTGTCAGATACACGTGTTGTCGCAGAACATGCATGTTCGTAACTCATCATCGGGTAATGCTGCGTTGTTCAGCGATTGGCTTCTTAAATTAGGGGAGGGAAATTTGCATTTGCATAAGTTTTCAGATGAGGAAGAGGATAGTACATGGCTCAAGATTCCTGAAGCGTACCTGGTCGAAACAGATGGGAGCAACTTGGACAGTGTGATAGACATAATGTACCCGAATTTAGGAAGTATGATATCCTATAGGATCTACCTTCAAGAATGTGCAATCTTAAATCCACAAAATGAAATTGTTGACATTATTAATAACCGAATGATGGCACGAATTGAAGGAGAAACAATTTTTTACTTAAGTGCGGATAAGGTATCACCAACCTCAGAGAATGTTGATGCACAAGTTGAGTTATACCCCTTAGAGTATTTGAACACGCTTAAGTTTTCTGGGTTACCGAATCTTGAACTGATTTTGAAGGTTGGTGTGCCCATAATCTTGATGAGGAACATGAATCATGCAAATGGTTTGTGTAATGGAACTTGAATGCTTGTAACTAAGCTGTCACAAAGGGTAATTGAGGCGGAGATACTTTTTGGTAGTTCAATTGGACGACGTTATTTGATACCACGAGTTGAAATGGTCCCGTCTGATACAAAATTACCATTTAAATTGTCCAGATGTCAGTTTCCAATCAAGGTGTGTTTTGCAATGACAATAAATAAGAGCTAATGACAAACATTTAATAGAGTTGGTCTGTATCTGCACCAACTAGTGTTTAGTCAGGGACAACTATATGTTGCTGCTTCACGTGTCATTTCTCCTGACGGTTTGAAAGTCATTATTGAATCTGACGATCTGAGTAAAAAGGAATTCACTAAGAATGTTTTTTACACTAAGATATTTGATCGCTTGTACATATAGTATTACAGGAACTCACGATGTAGGTAGATTTACATTGATAGTATAAATCTTTAATGTTTTTTTGTTACATTTTTAAGCAAAAAGTTGCAAGTTTCAACTCACTATACTTACTTTCATGATGCATCACAAGTGGTTGGCTACCTTTGAATACATATGGAACGATGAAGGTGACTCACCACATGATATCTGAACTTCAAAAAAGTAGGTATAAATGGTTCATCAAAGTTCGAGTTACCCAGCTTTGGGATGCAGTACACATATCCAATGGAACCTTTATTGGATTAGAGATGGTTCTGGTTGATGAAAATGTGAATGTTGGCAACCATCTGTTACGTTTATTGAATTTGGCCGTTCGCACTTCTTTATTTATTTATGTGCAATTTTTGTGTGTTAGTAATTGTACTAATCGGATAAATTATGTTGTAGAACGAGCACATAACAGCTCGAATCAGTCCCTCTCTTTGTGCCAAGTTTCATCTAGTACTGAAAGAGGGTTCAGTGTACTTGATCAAGAATTTCACAGTGTCATCTGCGCCGTCTTACATGATGACCGTTCTGCACAGTTTAAAAATATTTTTCACCCTATATACGGAAGCAACATTGGTCAATGTTGACTGTCCAGAGATTTTACTTCATAGCTTTGAGTTTGCTGACTTCAAACATATTCCTGGCCGTCATCCAAAGAACGTCGTCTGCACAGGTTTTTTTATTGATTTAGAATATTAATTATATCATGAACTGATTCTTTCTTTAATTTTATTTGCATACGTTTCAATCTTCGTGTGACAGATATAATTGGCCGGTTACAACAAATTGATCCATCTAGGGATCAATCACTCAGAAATGGTAGGTCATCAAAGTTTCAAATAATATGGCTTAGTAATGAGAGGTAAATGTTCTACTTACTAGCATACCATACGTTACTTATAATTTTACTAATAGTTGTTTTATTTTTTTTAATCAAGTAGTTCTAGATTTGAGGTTGTTCTCTGGAGAAGTTTAGTTGATATGGCCAGGGATATGGTGTCAACAAATACTACCATTCCAACTATACTGGTAGTCACTAGCACGTATGTTCAATGTTTTAAAGGTACACACGTTGTATGTTTTAGTTTTCCTTCTTTTACGAGTATCATTATCGTATGTATTGATTCATTTATTTTGTTCAGCGACCAAGAAGTATTCCCTGTCCACAACTTGTGCTACCAGATTGTATGTGAACCCGGATGTACCCGAGATAATAGCTTTGATCAATAGGTTACTGATTCTCAAACTCTGTTGTCGCCATCGTTATATGTATTTTTTTTTATTTTCGATTATCATGATTATTCTGAGGTCGATTAATAAAGATATGTCAATATTGTTAACAACACAGTCAGTTGTAGTGTTCCACATGTGCCAAGCCCATCAACGGTCATGACTTATCCCATACGGACAACTTCGGCAACGCTTGAGGATAGTCAGTTACATGGATCATCTGACGTATGACTAAAGTAGTTCACAAATTTATTTTTCACAATCCTCATACACTTATGTTTTCGTTACCTTGAATATGAGCGTAACTTCAGGGTTCATGCAATAATACTTTATGTGAACACTTAGTTCCCTATGTGGTATCTAGCATGCCAAGTATGCATGCGCAAAGTTGTTACTATCAGGCCAAAATATTACTGCGAAAGTTGCAAGAGTGAAATATGCACTCCGGCCCCTAGGTAATCAGAATAACCATTTTTTTGTATATGTATTATGTTATGTTGTCGTACAGTTATTATGATATTAAATAAATTTGGTTATTGATATGTTTAGTTAATAAGTTTTTACGTTCATTTTTGTCGTAGGTACAAGATCGAGGTTAAGGTTCATGACCAGACATGTTGGGGGGACGTTTGTATTGTTTGATAAGGTGACAACTCAACTTCTTGGGTGTGATGCTCAGACTATGTCTCGTACTACTATCATGACTTTTTTGAATACCAAAATAGGCATGACTTATGAATGTTTAATAAAACAACGTTTCTGATACTGTTTTACTAAATATTGTAGGTTGGAGTTCATCGAATACTGACCAAATTATCTGGATTACACTTGATGTGAGATATCCAGATATCCGAATACAACTTTCTCAACAAGTTTTTCGGTTTCACTGTCAAGAAGTTTGTGGAAATTGATTTTGCATCAGAATGTTCTGTATTGCTACGCTCAATTCGGAAGGTGAAAATATTTATTCAAACACAATATAATAACTTTGTAACGATGCTTATACATATCAAATGCCTTATACCTTTTTTGGTACTTTCATATATTTAGCTTCAGATTGGCACACCAACATCTCATCTCGGGAAAAGAGTAGTACGAGATGATCACGAATAATGTGAATCTTCAATGAAACGATAACTGCTTTTATTGGTTACGGATAAGATTATTATGTCTTACTTTATATCTCAAGTTCATTATACACATGTAGTACATCAGGTCCTCTATTAATTATTCTATTTATTTATTTATTTTTTGAGGGGGAATGGCTTCATTCAATATCAAACGGCGATAGCCGATAACAACCAGTCAGGGGGAGAAGAACCCCAATCATGTTTACCAAACTGCTCTAAGCCATGACGAGCGATACAATGTGCAACACCATTTATAGTGCGTAGAATAAAACTTAACAGTTGAAAAGAGAACATAGATAAATAGTAATGAATATCGACAATAGTAGTCCCAAAATAGTACCGAGAGGGTACTCTTGAACTCAATATCTCTGACACCAGAAGATGAGAATCTGACTCAAACAGAACCTCAGTGAAATTGTAACGTTGGGATTCCCGAACACCCCACAATAGCGCAAAAGCTTCCAGGCAAAGAACATCTGAGCCTATATACATGAAACCATAAGAGAAAGCAAATACCATCGCACCCGTCTCATTCCTAGCCACAACGCCAACTGCCGCCTTCCTTGCTCGCTTATTCGAAGCAGCATCAACATTAATTTTAATCTGGCCAGAGGGAGAAGCTAACCAACGGACCAGTCGAGCTACCCGTAGAGAGACCGGATGGATTAGACAATCCTGCGCTAGTACCCAACCTGCGACCCAACCCATACTACGAGCCACCAGGGAGGCTGGATTTGAGCATTTATACTCACTACGACCAACATTCCTATTTGTCCACAACATCCAGGTGGTAACTGTAATTATTAAAAGAGAAGAGGGATCAGTTGTCACCTTATTATAAAACCAAAGCGTCCAGTCTTGGAGATTAACCGGGGTAGGAATATGTAGCAACTCCTAGACCTTAGTAGCGATCGGACACTCCCACAAACAATGAGCCACTGACTCATTCGTTTGCATACAAGTCTCACATACCAAAGCAACATTCATACCCCGATGGGCAAGACCATCCTTAGTGGCAAGGATATTGGCACAAGCTCTCCAAAGAAAAACATGGACACGCGGTGGTATCTTCAGACGCCAAAACTGAAGATTTTAAGTTCATCAATACTTCAATTTACAGGATCACAAACGTTAACATGTTACATACCTTTAGATATAGTAATTCTAAAATTAACTTCGCATGATGTGTTTTTCATAATCATGTCGTTCTTCACCATTCGTCATCACAAGAAGAAAGGGAAGAACGAAGAGGAAGAAGGATGTAGAAAGCGTACCTTATACGTTGGAGAAGAGAAGAAGATAGGGCGACCAAGTTGTGAGAGTTCTTCTTCTTGAATCTTCAAAGCTTCCAAGCCTTTGATGATGTTCTTGAAGGATGGATTGGCATGCATGTAAGAGGGCGAATTGTGTTGATGGAAACACAATATAATTCCACACTTAATCTCTAAGAAATGTATTCTTAGTTTCGGCCAAGAGAAAGGAAACCAGATGGAGAAGAAAAGCAAGAGAAATGATGTCTTTTATGTGTGTGAAGAAGGTGGCGCCTCTCCCTTTATTTATAGGGATGGAAGAGGTGCCAAGGGGTGGTTGTGACACCCTTTGGCCGAAAGTACATGTACTTTCGGCCTAGGGTTGTAACCAACCCCTCTTGGTCACAAAAAGGAGGGAAGGTTCATGGTAACCTCCCTCCAACTCCCATTTTGGCGAATGAGTGCCTCCCTAGATGGACCTCTTCACCTCTTCCAACCTTTCTAGGGGTAGTTACACATATGTAACCACCTAGGAAGTATTTCCATGTAGTAAGGTGCATACACCATGTACCTAGGGTGCCCCTTTTATCAAAATACCCTTTATTTTGTCTAAAAGGTGCAAATGGAAGTTACGACTTATGAATCAATGAGAAACATCACAAAAATGTTCCAAATGATTACATCATACATATTTGAGCTCCCACAAGCTCCCTTTAGTTCACTTAGAGCTAAAAGTCACTTCTTCATCAAGACTAGCTCATTTGAGCTGGATTTAGCTACTTCTAGTTATCTTAGAGCTAATGTGATCTTAGTACAGCTACTTCTAGCTGAGATGAACTGAGGCAAGCTACTTTTAGTTTCCTGTGAGTTCTCACTTAGCTCCATGAGCTCAAGTACCACTTCAAATGATCTTGATGTGTCAAGAATTCCAACATTTCCGTCCTCGCATTGCCGCTTACGCAGTTGACCAAGAAGGGTCAAGCGTTCATATGGTCTGAGACATGTGAGAAGAGCTTCCAAGAGCTGAAATGATTGTTGAGAAATGCGCTAATTCTAGTCTTACTAGACCCGACATAACCATATGTGATATATACTGATGCTTGGAAGATGGGTCTCGGTTGTGTGCTTATGTAAGATCAACATGTTATTGCTTATGGGTCGAGACAGATGCGGACACATGAGCAGAACTACCTGACACATGACCTGGAATTGGAAGTGGTTATCTACGCTTTGAAACAATGGAGACATTATTTACTTGGAAACAAGTTCCAGATCTTCACCAATCACAAGAGCTTAAGATATCTGTTCACACAGAAGGATCTCAACATGAGGCAGCGACGGTGGCTCGAGTACATGAAAGATTATGATTACACCATCGAGTACACCGTCGGTAAAGGAAATACGGTGGCAGATGCTTTGAGCAGAAATTACACTGGGATAGTTCAGGGTGGAGATCCAAGGAACCGGACCGAGGAAACAGACTTGACAGCCTTATGGCTGAGTTGGCAACAGTGGGAGCAAGCGCAGGTATATACTTTGACTATCCATTCAG
>JBBYHH010535561.1:0-19343 GCA_038382905.1 Daphne laureola
TTCAGGGTCAGGCGATCGCCTGGAAACGTGGGCGATCGCCTGCCCTTGCTGACTTCAAATTCTTCATCTTTTTCTCCCCGAACTCCTTCCTTGTTTGCACTTTGGCCCCCAGCTCTGCTTTTCTACGCATTTCTTTACCAGATTTTTCCCCTTTGCCCCCGAACATGGATTTCCTGAAAAACAAACTTGCGTCCACACTAAGTATTAACAAACACCCAATAAAAGCATGTGTATGGAGGGGGAAATGTATAAATATATGTCAATCATCAGCAACTCTCTTATCTCCTCTCCAAATGCATAATCCCATTTTTTTTTTCCTCTGCTTTCTTTATGAGAAAAAGCTTTTATTCATTACTTAAAACTCAAGAGTCAAAGCCTCCTAAAATGCATGTCATATAAAATTCACTCATAATTCAATATAATAACTAGACACGCGAATTTCTAACACTACACTTTCAACTGAGCCGAGCTAAAACATGTGTCGTCTTATTAACCCGATGGCGAAGATATGTAAACTTACAAGAACTTAAAAAAGTAGAATAATATCTAACCTTATCAACTATAGTATCAAATTAAAAGAATGACAAATTATGTGAGCTATGCAACTCATAGATAAAACGCTGTGAATCTGACTCAAACTTCACATGCAACCAACTAAACCGTCGAGCCTTTCGCACACCCCAGAGAAGTGCAACCACCTCCAAAAACAACGGATCCCGTCCCTCGTAATGGTACCCAACTGAAACAGCCTATAGTAGTCGTTCGTGCACGTACAATCACCCTTTCAGCATGGCACATAGATGATTGACGGAGCGTAACATCCACGTTAACCTTCACAACACCATCCCATGATTGACGGAAAGATGTGCTACATAACATAAGCAAGAGGGGTTTAAAGGATAATTTCCCCAACTTGTAAACTGTTGGTGGTAAGTGTGTCGTGAAACATAAATTAGTGGACGAATCGTCCTAAAAGCGTGGTACTGATGACGAAAACAGGTATTTAGCCTTTAATCCAAGCAATCGATCGATTCCATTCCACAAAGCCGCAATTTAATCAAACTAACAATAAAAAAGTGAGCTGAGAGCTGAGAGCTGAGAGAGTCGTCTCTCTTTTAACGCGATCTTCGATTCGCAAGATCCCTTCTTTCTCTCTCTTAGCCGGAGACAAACCTCGCTTCTTCTTCCTCTTCTTCTTCCAGCAGCACAACCGTACAGAAAGAACAAAACTTTGTCCCTTTTTCGTTTTCAAATTACAGATTTTTCACAAAATGCTTTAAGCATTTCGATTTCCAGCTCAAAGGGTGTTCCCCATTTTCAAAATTATCCAGTTCCGATGCTTTGACGGCGACAATTTGAAATTTTTGTTGTGGGGGAGAGAGAAAACTGAGCAACTTTCAAATGGGTCTCTGCACTTCGAAGCCCTTTAAGGAATCGAATCTCTCCCCTCTATCCAGTCCTATCCCGTCTCAGAATAGCTATGCCCACCACCGTAATTCCGCTTCTGTTCAGTTCAAAGATAACCCTAGTCTTCCTCCGCCGTCGCCCGCCGGAGAACCCGGAAGGGCCGATCGGCTTGCTGACCAGGACGGCGGTGCTTCCGTCAATGAAGGGAAGAAGTCGCCGTTCTGGGGCATCTACAGTCCTAGTCCAGCTCACTACTTGTTCTCCAAGAAGTCTCCGGCTAGATCCTCGGCAAATTCCACGCCTAGGAGGTTTTTCAGGCGGCCGTTCCCGCCGCCTTCTCCGGCAAAGCACCTGAAGGCCGTGCTGGCGCGCCGGCACGGCTCCGTCAAGCCCAATGAGGCGACGATTCCGGAGGGGAGCGAGGGAGAGGGGGCGCCGGTCACCGGGCTCGACAAGAGCTTTGGGTTCTCGAAGAATTTTGGGAGCAAGTATGAGGTTGGTGAAGAGGTGGGGAGAGGGCATTTCGGTTACACTTGTGCAGCGACCTTCAAGAAGGGGGAACTCAAAGGTCATCGAGTGGCGGTCAAAGTTATACCCAAGGTTAAGGTGAGTTTTTTTTCTCAATCCTCTCAGCTTTGAAGACTATCTCTATTGCATTTTCTAGTTTGGAGATGTTGTCAGAGATGAGATCTGTCTGAGAATGTGGAGGTCTTTTCACCTTTGTTTGTTTCCATATACTGGATCATGTAATGCAATGCAATACAATGCAATGCAGTGCAATGCAATACTTGCAAATGACAGATTGGGTTCAATTGTTTACTTGAAATGGGCAATAGGATTTTTTCTACTTTCTTTTGGCGAAAGTTTCTTGCTTTTTCTGGTATCAGGGAATGTGGTTTTGTCTTTAGTGATTTTCTAGTTTCCTTTTATGAAAACTATTGTAGTCTCATAGGGGTGTGGGGAATGTACACAGAGCACATAAATCTTTCATAAATTCATGCACGGATGCACCTCTTAAGAATGTTTGATCCAAGTTTGCTATGCCCCCGCAACCCCCTCACGACATCCCCTTCTCGAGTGTGTTTATTGTAGTACTTCTTTCTTTTTGTCAATTAAGGACACCATCTGTTATTCGCCTGCTCTCCCTAATGTCACTGTTGCATTAGCTTCTGTTCGTGGATGTTCTTATCCTGTGAGATTCAGTGTATTTCCTATCTGAAAATGTGAACTTTTTGTAAGCTGCGAGCTTTGGTTGTTTTAACTTGCGCAATCTAGTTCGTGATTTTTCCAGTTACTCCTGCCTTGTCATCTAATTTTATTCCTGTCTTAGATGACAACAGCAATTGCCATTGAGGATGTGAGGAGGGAGGTCAAGATACTCAGAGCTTTGAATGGACATGACAATCTAGTTCACTTTTACGATGCATATGAGGACAGTGATAATGTTTATATAGTCATGGAGTAAGCCTCATTCTTTGCTTTCGATGGCAATCATTTGACAGCTTGTTCTAATGCTTGCTCTCATAATGCATATTTCAGGTTATGTGAAGGAGGGGAGCTTTTGGATAGAATTCTTGCAAGGTATTCTTGTTTGTTCTACTGTTGAGATTTATTATTCTTCCGTGCATGATTTTGCTGACATAAAATATAAGAAATCAAAGGAGACCTGGTGTTTGCTGTTAATAATAGAGCTGGGAACTGTTATCTAAAAGTCCAAAGAAAGAAAGGTATTAGCTGACTGCTCATAATCATATAGTTCCGATATGCAGGGGTGGTAAGTACACAGAGGATGATGCAAAAGCTGTAATGATTCAGATACTAAACGTTGTTGCTTTCTGCCATCTCCAAGGTGTCGTGCATCGTGACCTAAAACCTGAGGTAAAGAAGACATCTTTAACTAATTGTGAGATTGAGGCTTAGTTGAGTGTCAACCTTGTCGTATGCATGTTAAAGGCTTCAAGGATCTGTTTAGAAGATTCTGTCGCTGAGTGAGTTGGTATGTTGGAGTCAAGTTATGCAACGAAAAGAACCTGAGTTCTCAATATACTATATATTTTTTGTAAAGGGAAATATGAGTCCGATATGCTGGAGTCACTTTTTGCGAACTTCTTTAAGCACGTGTTGAACAAATCTTCTTGCTAAGCATTGGTGGTATTCTGAAGTCACTTGATGCAAGGAAAGAAACCTAAGGTGTAATCATGTATTTACATTAGAGGAGGATCTAACTGCCTATTGGTTCCTGCATCTCTGGTGTTTAGGATCTTTTAGTTCCTAAAAGAAAGGGATCAGAGTGTGGTTACTGAATTTTAGTTTTTATCATACCATTTCTGCAACATAACATTATGCGATGAAATGCTTGCTTTGTAGAGTATGAAATTTTCGCTTCTCATGTTGCATGTTTAACCTTATTCTGCTTCCTGTTCCACCAGAATTTCTTGTTTACGTCAAAGGATGAGAACTCACAGTTAAAAGCCATTGACTTTGGCTTGTCAGATTTTGTAAAGCCAGGTTTGTCCCTTTTTTGTGACTTCTACCATATTTTTTATCATCAATTATATTTGTTGATTGTCCAGTGGTTCATTTGATGTGCAGAAGAGAGGCTTAATGACATTGTAGGCAGCGCATACTATGTAGCACCTGAAGTTCTACATAGGGCTTACAGTACTGAAGCTGACATCTGGAGCATAGGTGTCATTTCTTACATTCTTTTATGTGGCAGCCGTCCCTTTTGGGCAAGGACCGAATCTGGAATCTTCCGTGCTGTTCTAAAAGCTGACCCAGTGTTTGATGAAGAACCTTGGCCATCTCTATCTTCTGAAGCTAGAGATTTTGTAAAGCGCTTATTGAATAAGGACCCAAGGAAACGACTGACTGCTGCCCAAGCTCTAAGTGAGTGTATTGATAATTTCTGGAATTCTAATTTTTAATATTCCTTGTTGATTGTTACCTCAAAAGTTTTTACTCTTGTTTCCCAGGTCATCCGTGGATTAAAAACGATAAGGATGTAAAAGTGCCTTTGGACATTCTGATATTTAAGCTCATGAAGGCCTATATGCGTTCATCATCTCTTCGGAAAGCTGCTTTAAGGGTATCAACTTTATGCTATAGACATGTCACATGTTCTTGCTTCCTCAAACACTGCTTATAAGTTTGTATGTTGTTTGAGGTGTTTCATCTTTCAATCAGCTGTCCCATCTTTGCATGCCATGAAAATGTGGCAATAGTTTACAAGAAAGGGTTATAGGAGCTGTGTTCATGAAATTACAATTTTATATTGGGCAGTGGAGTGTATACAGTACCTCACTTGATAAGTTCTTTATGTGGAAGTTGCTGCAGAATTTCCGGGACTTTGCTAAACTTTGTTGTTTTACCTGGAAGATCTGTGGGTTAAACGCCCCACCCTAGGCCTTCTGTAATTGCTGAACGAAGGCCGAGAACTAAATTTTATTTTTACTGTCGACAAATTAAGCCACGTAAAACTTGGTGTATGAGCAAGTTAAGCCAAGAGTGTAAGAGAAAGTTAACAATAAATCAGACGTGATATGGCAAAATTGCAAAAATTCCAAATAGAAAAGTTCGTAAAGAATAAAGTCACTCCCATGATCCACAGTGGTCTCCACTTAATTGTATTCAGTCTTCAAAGTATGACTTGTAGGCTTTTGGTTCTTTGAACTCCCATATTTTTTTCCTCATTGTTTTCCTTATAGTCTATTTACTTTTTCTAACATTTTAAATTTTGTATTCTGCTAGGCTCTGTCGAAGACACTGACCGTGGATGAACTCTATTATTTGAAGGAGCAGTTTGCGCTGTTAGAACCAAACAAAAATGGCACTATAAACTTAGAAAATTTGAAAATGGTTGGTTTCTTTTAGAGCATTCAAAATATATTTTGGTTTGCCATGAGCTATCTGATTTTCCTTCCGGCCAGGCATTGATGAATCACGCAACTGATGCTATGAAGGAGTCACGGATGCCTGATTTTCTGGCATCTGTAAGTACTAATTTTTCAGTTCAGTGTAATTCTCGATTCGGGTTCATGATGCTTCAGACTCTGGACAACTTCCTCGTTTTCCCTTTTGTAGCTTCATGCACTTCAGTACAGACGAATGGATTTTGAGGAGTTTTGTGCAGCTGCATTAAGTGTACATCAGCTAGAAGCTCTCGATAGGTGGGAACAACATGCTCGTTGTGCATATGAACTGTTCGAAAAGGATGGCAACAGAGCTATTATGATTGAAGAATTAGCTTCGGTATGTACTTACCTCTTTTTCTATGGCTCCATCACCTGCATTTATTCTTCATTTTTTAGAAGGTACACATTTTTTTAGGTCTTAAATTACCTAGCAGGCTCTAATGACTACAAAAGACGTCTGTTTGGGAACAACGTTAGCATTTAACGTTAGATGATTGAAACATGATCCAATGCTAGCTTTTAGCATAGGCGGTTCGGAGAAGTTATCATGATGACTGTTCAAATTTTTTTATCCCAACCTCTAATGCTAATACCAAACTTTCAAGTGAAGCCTAAGTGTCTTACGAAAAGCAGTTTTAGCCTTTTAGGTAATAATGCAGTAACTTGTAATTGGATTTCTTCTACGAAGAAGGCTGATGGAGGAGTAAGAGATTAAACCTCACTGTGTAAGACATAAGTTTTACCATTAAGCTAAGGCTCGGAGTTGTGGATCTACTTGAATTTGAACATAAACCAAACTGGAAAGAAATGATGAAAAGTGATACTACTATGACTTTGTTGGATATACTTTGAGGTTCTCTTAATTTTCTTCACTTTATCTTACGATATTAAGCAAGTCGAACATGAAACCATGTTGTATTTGTGAAACATCATTTCAGGAGCTTGGGCTGGGACCTTCTCTGCCGGTTCACTCTGTCTTGCATGACTGGATCAGGCACACCGATGGAAAGCTGAGTTTTCTAGGGTTTGTGAAATTGCTACACGGTGTCTCGAGCCGAACCATGGTCAAAGCTCACTAAGAGAAGTAAGCATGTGCTCTTTCCATAGTGGTTATGTTTTTGCAGGCTGAAGAGAAAGTAAGAAGAATGAGAGTTGTATGGTGAGTGCTTAGTGTTGTGGGAGCCATGGAGGGATTCACCTTCTCCGCTCTGCGCTTAACCGTTAAGGAACGACTAACACGAAAGTCCGAGCCTAGCCGTGGACCTGATGACTCCGAGAACCCTACCCCAAGTATGTGATGTGCCTTTCCACTGTAAATCTGTAGCTAAAATGTGTTGAATTGCAAGTGGGAGTATTTCTCAATTAATCACTACGATTGACTTACTGCTTCCTGATTTTAACTTTTTACTTCTCTTAGGTTAAACCTGAGTTGTCTAGTTAAATTCATTCGTTTGGATTGCCCACTACTTGGCATATTTTCACCTTAGTACTGTTTTGGATCTGCCTGTGAGACCTGGACCAGTCTTGTCCGTGGAGGTGATCTTGGGAAATGTCGTGAGTCACTTAAAATGATACATTTCTCTCTACTGATGTGGTAAATGATGTGGTAAATGATGAATTGATGATAATTAGGAAAATGAGGAAATTACAGATGAGGTGTCAATGTAGGGAGATTTTTAGAGAGATTCGGGATGTACCGATAACAAAACTCGGTGTTCTTTGCTGGTTGATCTTGAAAATGGCTCATTACTAGTGTTTGGTTTGGCTCCATATGTTTGCTGGGAACAATTTTTCTAATTAGTTGCAATGTTCTCAAAGAGACTAAAGGTGAGTAGCTTTTAGTTTTAAGTTAGTTTGAGACTAGTATCAACCATTAAAAAATAACCTAAAACAATGCAGTTATTTGTTCTCAAATAAGATGTTTTAGTCTATTGTTGAGAAGGATTTGCAGCTTTGCTTCTCTGGAAGGGCAGGAGCTGGCTCTGCACTTTTAAGTTGTGTGTAAAATAGATGGAAAGAGAATGCAGAAATTATGAGATGACGATAAATTAATACTATCTCTGTTTCAAATTGTTTTAAGCGTTTGATTTTTGATGTTGTATTTGATTCAAATAATTATTAAGAAGAATTTACTAAAAAAATTAAAAAAATTATATTTAGAAACTAGAAACATTGAATTATCATTTACATATAAATTATTTAATTTTTTACATCAAAATGTTGAAGGAAAAAAATTATAGATTAAATGTTGAAAATAAAATGTTAAATCTTTTTGGGACGGAGGGAGTATAATTGCTATGAGATGATGATGAATTAATATACAATCTTTTTAGGACACTTCTTAAGAGTGTTTTTATTTCTTTTTTATGTATTAAATCTTTCTTTATCTTGTTTCACTATAATTTTTACATGGATAAAGAGGCATAAAAAAGGAAATAAACGTACCCTTAACTGGTGCTTTGGGGTATCCGTTAACATTTCTCATTAATATAATTGCTGTACTCGTATCCCACTAGAAGATTGATATTGAAAAATCAAGATTACATGATGGAACATTACTCTTTAAGATATTAGTAGATAGGATTGTTAAATATACTTTAGCTCCAGATTTCTCTAATTTTAAGAACTTGCAAAACCTCCTAAGGTTTAGTGAAATTTACAATTACTCTAGCTCTTACAATTCATTAGACTTTGTTAATTTTTTTTATAAATTACTCTAACCTCACCTAGGTTTTTAGAACCCTAACAATTTTACCCTCTCCCTACCCATCCCTATGAACCCAACCCACCCGGCTCAACCACCCACCAACCAAGCGAAGCACACCGCCAGTCCCCCTCCTCCCTTTGAAACGCATGGCCTAGCACACCTTTGCCATCCCAAAACTGTTGCCTCCAGCTTAGCCCGCCTCCAGATTCAGGGTTTAAGACAACGTCTAGTATTCAACAGTAATCGTCACAGGTGGCTCGACGGAGCGAGCTTGAGCGAGCCTTGGACTTGGTTTCTCGATGTTTGAGGCCCTTAACCCTCACAATGCGAACCCTTGGTTGCCTCGAGCGAGGGAATGGATGACTTCACAAGCTTGTGTTCGTGCTCACTTACCCATTCTTATCGATGTTGTTGTCGGTTTCACGAGGGAGGGGCTAGCAACAACAAATGCCTGCTTGGACCTGGCAAACTGGATGTGCTCCTTGATGGCGGCAACAAAAGGTTGAAGGGTTGGGGGAGGCGAGTGAGTGTGGACCAAGGTCTAGCAGGGGTGAAGTGTGAAGAGGTAGAAATTTTAGGGAATAATTGTTAAATTTAAAAAAAATTGGGTGTATTGAGAGTGATTAATCTACTAATTTAACAAAGTTTCAAACAATGGTAAGTTCAAATAGAGTAATTATAGATTTCACTAAATCTCCGGAAGATTTTTACAGGCTTTTAAAAGGTTTTTAAAAATCAAAACGGAAACTGGAGATTAGGTCTAACCAGAAGAAGGTAATTGCAAATTTCCAATATACTTCTAGAAATGAATTTGGAAAATGAGCATTTAGCATTTGAATATAGATTATTTAACTTTGTATTCTAAAATGTTGCATTCACATGCCACCCAAGGTAGCATTCCATTTTTGTGTAAAGAAGAAGAAGAAAAAGCCAATACTTGGTTAACAATTGCACTTTTCAAGCTAAGCAAATTCCACTCCGCCTGTGGCAGTATATAACAGTTGCCACAAATAAAGAAGCATAAGGATATCAAGATAAAAGTAAAATAAATACTACCTCTTTACAAATCATTATCTCACTTTCTTTGTAAATTGCAAAGAAACATTGACAACCCATTTTCCACGGAGTAAAATGAAACGAAAAACACAAACTCGCCACTTCACAAGAACTGAAAAGCATTCCCAGTTTTAGTATTACACAGATCAGGATCCGGTTTCTCTACGGTAACCATAATTTGCGGTCTAATAATACTCCTGAACTTGGCAACATCTCCACTATAATGTAAATTACGGTCACTGCAGATAAGCGGAATCTCACATATCATCCCAGTTTGTTTGGTTCATCAGTTTACAAGTTTCCTGTACTCCACAAGCAGCTTCGGAATCTCATCCATTCGCAGCTGTTAACAGAAAAATATCAACATGGTGGGAATGGTTTTCGTTTTAACAAAGTAATCACTCGAAAGCATGATTTGTCAAACAATTGGAAAAAAGTGCAGCCCAGAAAACCACTACTGAATCGGCTTAGTGCACATGTTATCCAATGGAAACATTAGCAACCAACACTATCATGTAAACCATATTCAGACCCGAATTTGGATAAGCATACAATGATAGAAGTGAATCATATTATGCATTTCAATACCTGGGAAGCATTTTTCATATGATAAAACTTATAAGCTGCGTTTGTACGCAATATTGCATCAAGGGACTGCAAATCATGTCCACCAGTCATTCTGACACACCAAAAACATAATGCACCAGGAAAATGATCATTGTCAGAGGGTTAATATTTAATGTCAGTTCACCTAAAAAAAGTGCAAGATAGAAGATGCATTGAGAATTGTTCAATACAATTCAGTTTCAAATATTATCTTGTAACAACGATTTACACGATTCATTGTTAGTGGAACAGAAAGCAATCTTGGGGCAGCAATAAAGCTACTAAGAAGTTGTGGGTTGGAATATTAAAAGGCCATAGCAATACAAACTTGAGAGGGCTGCAAAGATAGATGACTTTTTCAGGTATCATACAGTCCAGGCAAGAAGCTAAAGTTAATAATTCCATGGCCAACTTATCTCTATAATTGTTTCACTAAAACTTTACAATCCCCTAATAGCCTTTCAAATCTATCCCTTAATAGAACACTCATCTCCTCAAACTTTACTTCGTTTGCATGCGGTCAACTTTCCTTTTTCTCACTGTTTATTTCAGTACCAGTAGCAAAAATAATGGCTGTCCATTTTAAACTATCATGTTCATCTATCAATTGGTCGATATGACAACAGCATATGATTATCAACAAAGATCTTACAAATGATGGCGTGTAATCAGCCGTTGGTAATCACGAAGCAAAGGCCCAAGCTCCTTCAGTCGTATTGAACTTGGCGAAGACTTTTTCCAGTGGTTGCGGAGAGCCTGTGCTGCCTTTTATCATGACATCAAGAGATATTATAATATAGAAGAGGACCGAAAGAAGAACGTGATTAAATTAATTAAGGTAGGGCACCATACCAGATTCTGTGCATCCTGCCCATGACCGGAAACTCTGTCACCAATCAACCTTAATCCAAGTTCAACAAACTCATTATCTTCTGACTCATCTATAACCTGGATGCGTGAACCTGAGAGTGAAACAGAAATTCCTAATCTTCTTTGAAGTTCGGTAATGGCTGATTCCCCCTTCAGCGTATCCTGTTGAAAATAAGAACATAGTCTACACAGTTGGATAATGGCTATGTAACTTCTTAACAAATCAACTATCATCACGCTACACCTTAATAAACAATGTTACAATTCGTTTAGAGAAACCAATATCTGAGGCATTGTGCAAAAATCAGAATGGGTTGAATTTGTGATGGCCGCAACCCACCAGCCTTTCACCCAGGGTCTATAACATCTAGTATAAAGTTCTATGATTCATATTTTCAATTATAGAATTTACACATGAACAAAAGTTCTAGATGAAGTTCAAAACCATTGAATTTACATTAGATGAAGTTCAAAACCATTGTTATAGTGTCCTATCAGCTAGCATGGAAAAGTATTATGAACTATTGATGTATGAAGATGGTCATCATGAACATGACCTGTGACATGCCAAGATGGGCACTAAACTATCAACGTGTGACACATGGCAAACATCCCTAAAAAATACTTCTAATGAACATAAATAAATAAAAAATTATTGCTACGTTCGGTGAAAAGATATGAAGATATGTTTCTCTAAAAAGATTAGCACATTTAGTTGCAGGCAACTCAGGTCAATCAGATATCTCTACAATGTTGCTTAAGATGATTGATTTTGAGGAGTTATATGGGCTCAAATAACTTCTGCGATTAACGAATAAGTTTTTACATCAAATCCAAAGTAAATAACAGAAAAAATCATTCCTACACCTGTTATCATCACATGTTCTATCCTTGTGTGGGATTGTTTTTTTCATTAGCTCTGTCTGGGTTTATATCCTGATGATCTATGAAAGTTCACTTAATAGAAACAAATCTTCAGTACCATAATTGAATTACACTATAAGTATTTTGGAAGAGCTTCCCACAAGTATATATCCGTATTATGTAGAACAGAGGGTAACATTACCTTATCCATAAAAGATCTTTTCTCATTCATTGAGGGAGAATCTTTATTCTCAGATAGATTCTTGGGAGGTGGCAAGCTGTATCGCTTAGCAATTGGGTCATCTACAAAATTTGGAACATGTTGAGACAGGAAACAGAACTCATGATAATGAGTGGAATGTCCAAGGATTATTTAATTGTAGCAACCAAACACAAGAGCTTCCTACTCAGTTTTCTACCTTCTGAAACCAACCACCAGATATCTCCAAATGTTGTTTTTCCATCAAAACCACCAAATAAAAGATAACGTGAACCCATGTATGTCATTGAGTGGTAAGCTCGAGGCGGAGGTGGTTCATGTCCTGTAGGAAAGCGCTTCCACTGTGCAGACACTGGAACGAGAGAAATTACTAAAATGAGCCAGCAATAGATGTCCAACGGCGATGGAAAAGAAGAAATGGAAAAGCTGAAGCAGCTATTTCTGGAAAAGGCAAGAAGAATGAAACCTCTGTCCAAAATAATGCAATCATTGTAATAAATATCATAACGACTCAACCAGCCACCGGTACCATGACCTCCAAATAGCATGAGCTGCATTGAAAGATTCAGAGTTAGAAAGTCCAGAAAAAGATATTTGCAGGTCATACTTTTAGGATGTAAAGGTTCGTTTCATTTCCCCCGCATTTTCTAAATAAAATTATGCCTTCTACAAAAAGATATTTGCAGGTCATATTTTTGGGATGTAAAATACAATCATCCCTAGCTTTTGAAAAAAGCTAGCACAGAAAAGAAAATTATGACAAATTTTCATTTTTTTATAAGAATATATAGATCCAGGACTCACAACAACAGATTGAAATCTCAAAATCGGTAGCAGATATGTGGACATTAAACATCATGTTTAAGGCAAGAAACTGATTGGTATCACTATTTTATAGTTTCAGACGACATTAAGACGAACAGCAGTCTAATAACAGATAGAAATTCAATACATAGTGTCCTCCAGAGGACACAGTATGTCCACAGCGGGCAGAAGGCGCTTGTCCTGGAAGCTTCAATTGGGTCCAGCCAGGCGTTTCATTCTCTACCTTCCAAAATAAAGGCAAAAATACTTAAGGGGCAAGGACAGCTTGAGAGAGAGAGAGAAATAACACCATTTAATAAAAGATAATCGCCAGAAACTGGAATCTGAATACCAGAAAGAGTTCTTAGGTGGTCAAGTTCGCATTAAGAAACACAAATTGCCTCTACCCAAAAGAACTTGTGATAGTAACAAACACATACTTATGGCATATTCTACTCAGTCACTGAAGCATAAAAGTAGGTAGACAATGTCAAATTTTGGAATTTTCAGATGGTAATTTAAGCTTAAAGTTGAAATCATGCTTAATGTCTACGTCTACTAGAACAGGGTAAAAAAAGTGAACAAGAAAAAAGTTTACTAGAACTTAGCAGATATTTATAACAAGAGAAATATTTATCCCCATCTTCTCAATAGAGCATGTAAACATTACTAGCAATACAAAATTTAAAAGACTTGCTTTTCAATCAGTTGCACCTCAGATACTACCAATTGATCGAGAAAAAAGTATACTACCTTCTATACCATAAAAAAAATAAGTTAACTAATGAGCAAATAACCATGACTACTAGGAAACGATCTTCATTGACTAATAAAGAACATGTATCTCAATAATGAGGTGACAAGGGAACACTTGAACACCAACCTTCTTCAATGAGACCCTTTAATGCCCATAAGTCACCCATTATCGGACCACCTCCTCCTGCGAACAACAGAGGGCACACATGTCAGAAAAATGTGAGTTCAGGCTAGGAAGAATAACCTTCACTTCAGAACAAGAGGCACTAGGAACAAAGCAAAAAAAAAAAAATTGCAGCAAATTAAGCTACAACTATAAAATAGACAGATTGGAAAACGGAATCGCTTAAGTGTCACTATATCTAATGATCAAAGTACACATCTTCAGTGAATTTGATAACGATGGCCACACCTTTTTTTCTGTTTGAAGGGCAACTTGCATGGTGATATATGCAACTTGCAAAACTGGATTAAGAAGGATTTAAAAATGACAAAATAGAGTAAAGCAACATTATAAAAATACGTTGTTATGACTATATCTCAGTTTCGTACAAGCTTAATTATAAAAAAAAAAAGAGGACACCAAATAGCAGAAAACGACAAGAAAAACAACTTCTGGTCTTATTCTATCTTATTTTCACTTTAGACGAATCTGTTGTTAGCATGAAAATGAAGGAAACTCCTAAATCTGATAGGAGTATTTAATTTAAGTTCTATCAGGAAAGAGAAAATAATATCAAAGTCAAATCCTATTATTTCAGGGTGTGTTCTTCCCGACAAACTTCCACCAATAAAATTCATAATGTCAAAGTAAATGAGAGGCTACAAAATGGACTTTTAATATACTCACTTTAGATAACTTGGTTGTTAGCATGAATATGAAAGGAACTTCTGAAGCTGATTTTCATGAAGTTTCCTCAGGAAAAAGAAACTCAACAACATAAAACACCCCCCCACCCCACTATTTTCTATGTCTTTCGATCTTTTCACTTTTTCAGATTTACTGAAATTTGACCTTGGACCGTCCTTCTTTCCTAAGAAAAAGAAGTTGACCTTGAAATATTTATAAGATTTTGCAGAACAAAACTGAAAACTAATGACCTGACGCTGACGCTGACTGGTACCTCCTCTTATTCTTTGACACTTGATTGAAATACAGTTGCAAAAGTAAGTTCATGAATCTATTTGATGCAACAGTGACATGAATTCTATTCAAAGAATGGAGTATTAATTTTGTATAAATGAAGAAGTTTGCAGTGTTACACAACCAAATACTCTGGATATAAAAGGAAACCATCCAGAAACAATTGGGCAAAATCACCATTTACATGCTGGGAATGGATGAGACTGATGAAAACAATCAAGCCAGCAATTGAAAGTTCACCTCTGCCACCATAAACAAGTAACCGCTTCTCAACCATAGTTGCTGAATGGCCACATCTAGGTGGTGGCAGTGATCCAGTCACAGACAGCTCTGTCCATTCAAGTGATACTGTGGGCAAGCATGCATATCTATCATCAGTAAGAAAGTTGATGTAGAAAGGATGGAAGTAATGGCGGATTAAATAGAATGACCGGTTCAGAGGATTTACTTGTGTCCAAGACATACACATCAGACAACCACTTCTTTCCATCCCATCCACCGTACCTGAAAATTATAGCTTTGGCATAAATAGTATATTTAAAAGGTATCACTGTCTTAAATTAGGAAGTTGTGCACTATACATGACAATCTTGCGATTTCCTATAGACGAAGCAGCGGAAAAGTCGCGTGATGAAGGCAAGTCACCGAAACTTGTTAACTCTGACCATTGCCATATATCTGGAAAGAATAAAGATTGAATCAAAACACATCAATAAAGTGCAAAGATGCATTTTGAATTAAAAAGTTGAAGATAGCACAGATTACCAGTATCTAACACCCAAAAGTCACCCAACCTGGATTCAAATTAAAGCAAAATATTACAAGATGTTCCAAGTAATAGTTGCTAATAACAGTGAGATATCCTGCCCATATGTATACCTTCTGCTACCAGAACGCCCTCCAAAGATGAACATATGACAATCTATGGCAACAGAAACTTGGAAAGCTCGGGGGGAAGGACCGATCTGGCCTTCTGACCCACTCCCTGAACACTCTGGCTGAAACCATATTTTGTTCTCTGACATAAATACAATGTTAAGAAGCCTCCAACATACAAAAAAACTCTTTATTTCTTAAAGAACTGGTAAACTCAATAACTACCAGGAACTCTTACACAATCCTAGAAGACTTTATTTTATTCTTTTAGTTGTGTTTTCAGTTTCATAACTTCAATTTGAAGTAAAAATCAAACAATTTATGCATCATTTGTCTCACCTTGTCGAGAAAAACCTTTCAACTTACCGGAGCTTAACCCCTTTTAATGATAAACACTCAGAGATCCTTCAATACTTCTGTGAGAAACCATGCATGCTTTACTTTGAACCTGAGGTTTCTCTTCATACCGCATTGTAAAAAGTTCTAAGGGGATGATTGATAAATCAGAAACCTTTTTTTTGTTTTCCTCTTTTTTAGATTTTAAATTTCTTACAGGTCTAATTTTACCTGGTAATATATCCGCCCACAACTTTAGAAAATCCATCCACACCCAGATAAAAGGTTATCTCATTTCCACCCATGAAAATTTAATCTTCGAAATTATATTTGAAAAATATATGTTTCTCATGCAAACTCATCAGTTATACTTGTTCAATGAAACTCCACTACTAAGTTTGTATCTGTGACCTTAATGGACTTTGTTCACTAGCTTTACTTCCAAGAAACGAAGTCTGAACCCTTTTCTAAAACATACTCCTGTGAAAAAGGAGGATAAAATATAAGAATAACATGTCAGTCTTTTTTTACCTTTTTGAACACAGAGCTTATATACTTATGATAATTTCAGAAAAGGGGAAAAAAAAACTATTACTGATGAAACTGATGCATATCTTTTTCTCTGCCAAGTGAACAGCGAATATAGAGAAAGTAAAAAATCTAAAACATAAGGAGGAAAAGAAAGTACCAAATATAAATGGTGACTAAATGCCCACTTAGATTCCAAATTTTGGTTTCAAACATCCTGGCTAAACAGGTTCCAGAATTAATTACTAAAGAAAAAAAAATCAAAGTCAATACTATACTGAAGAGAGACGAATCAACTTGTTCAACTAGTGACTTGTCAGTGAATCAACCGATAAACCAACAGAGTTTTTATTCCAACTCGTCGGAACTGACTCCGTGCTGTTAGACTGGAGACAAGCGCCTCCAAAAGCACTACACCCGAAAGATCATTCTGTACTAATTTCACCAAGAGTAAGTTTGTGTTTAGACTTACCTCTGCCAGCCCTCTTCTATCATTAGCTCAGTTAGTCCCAGTTCACCTCTCAGTGACTCCTATAGTTATGCGAGTATATCCGTATTACTACTCGTCCAGCTATCTAGGTTGGAATAACTGAGCCACGTAAGGCAACCTTACCCAAATTTTCTTCATTTGAAGCGACCTGTACCACACCTTTTTTTTTTTTTTTTTTTGCTGTACCACACCCACTTTATTATTCTTCATCAGCTATCTTAATCATACTCATTTATAATTCTATTTATTGGCTTAAATTCAATCCAACGCAGCTTTTCTGTTTATTTGCGCTTTTGTGTATAAGAATTACAATTAGAAAACCAGAAGAATGAACTAAACATTAGAATACATTCCTTATTTGAATGCACTTAAGCTACAAGAACTGCTTTAAAGAGACAAACACACAGACAGCGGTATTACCAATATCATAGACAACAATATCGCTGAGAAATTTCCTGTCGACCAGTCCACCGAAAACCACAATCTTAGAGTTTCCAATAACAACAGCTGTGTGACCACTGCCAATTATATAGAGGAAGAGTTACATACAAAACAGGAGTATTAATCAAAAGGATGGTTCATTAATTTTACCTGCGAGGCTGAGGAAGAGAACCGGAGAAATCTGAAGGAGTGGCTTGAACCCAGTAATGCATTTCCCCCTCTTTTTGTTTTTTCCCTTCAAAAACCCATCCAACTGAACGCCTTCATTATGCAAAATTTCAGAAAATCAGTAAATTAATGCAGTAACGAATGTAATCCAGCAGCCAACATAACAATCGGACTTCATGAACTAGTAAAATTTTCACTGCTTTCCACGCATTAGCTGGGATCAAATGCTAATCACGACAAACTGGCACGCCATAGGAGCTGCTACTATACTAGAACAGTACAAAGGAAATCAAGAAGGATAGATCTTACCGGAAAAAAGGACGCAGAACCGAGGATGATCAACGAAATGAAAGAGCAAATAGCCCGAAAAGTGTAAGGGGGTGGTCGTCGGAGAGGCGGAGAGTCGTATGTTTGTCGGACGGATCGCACGATCGGCTGTTGGCGATGGAGGCTAAAAGGACAAACTTTTGCCAGAATGATCAGTTTTTCCGCCAAGGTTTTAGTTGGCCCCAATACTTTAAAAATGGACAAATATGCCACCATCACCTTATTAAAATAGTAATATACCCACCGTGCTTGGAATAATTGATACTTTCTTGGCCCCTTAATTATTGTAACCATTTGATATGGTACTGGAATTAAAAATGATAGAAAGATGTACAATTTTAACAATATAACCCCTAAAAAATACTTCTTTTGTTTGAAAAAGATTGTATTATTTTGACAGTTTTACTGTATTTAATTTATAATTTATTTTTATATGTTTTTAGATATTGAAAATTAGAAAATTCATTTAAGAACCATAATTTAATATCTAAAATTTCTAAATATATACTCCATCCGTCCTGAATTAATTAGATTATTTTTTTTTTATAGTATTTAATCTATGATTTTTTTTCATGAATGTTTAGATGTTTAAAGTTAAAAAATTTATATTTCAATCATAATTTGTAACATACTTTTTCCAAATATATTTTTTGGGGAATTGTTTTCATTACTTATCTTTATGAAAATTTGGTTCAAACATTGAACTTTGAAATGTGATTGTCAAATGAGCCAATTAATTCAGAATTGAGGAAATATATTGAAAAAAAAAAAAAGAATTAAAGAAATGACATACTTATAAGTAATCGAAGCACTAAAAGAAAAGAACTAGGAAACGCGACAGCATAGGAACCACAATTAACTGCAACTAGCATTATGTACGCGCTACGCGCGAGAAATGATAATTTTGTTACAATTGAATGGTCACTCCGCACAAATTTATTTTGGAATTATATTTTTTCGGATAATTTAATTTAATTATCGGCAACTTTATAATTATCAGTAAATTACACTGTGATTAATGAAATCTCATATTTTGGGATTATATTTAATCTTGATTCAACGAGGTTTAAGTGTTTTAAGATGTTCCGAGAGGTTTGGGAGATTTTAACAATTTGCATTTCGGAGGATAAAATGTATGTTACTGAAAATTGGACGAAAACGCCCATTAAGCTAACTAATCAAGTGCATCCGAATTAGAGGGGTTAGTGACCTATATCTAGGGTTAGTCAACACAATCTTGGCATTAATGGGGTTAAAGTGTGATCCCTTAAAAAGGGGATCATGGTTCCCTACCCTAAACCCCTAAACCATTAGTTTATTACCCTAGAAAGCTTACTACCCACCCCTCTCTCCTCTCATAACCGGCCTCCCTCTCACCCTCTCTCATTCACCTCATTTCCTCTCCAAAGTCACAAACACTTAGAAGAAATTCTCTCACAACTCCCACCCAAAACCGCCGGCTTCTTCTTTCTTCCAAGGGAGTTTTGTTTCCTTTCTTCCTTCCATTCTTGCTCCATCATCTCCACCATCCTAGGAGCTTCAAGTATTGTTAGTTCAAGAAGCAAAGGAGGTGCAAGGAAGCATCATCAAGGCCGAATTCTTCATGGTTTAAGAAAAAGTTTGGGTAAGCTTATTTCTTAACCATTCTTCATGAAATAAGTTTAATACATGGAGAAATAATTATTCCTTCTCTTTTCTTAGCCAAAACCGAAACTTCAAGGAGCCAAGGAGGTGATAGTGTTCAAGTTTCAACAAGGAAACATCAAGAGAAAATTATTTGGTAAGCTTTTGTGAAGTTGGTTTTAAGAGAATTAAATGTTGAGGTTACT